>PVJO010008347.1:0-75577 GCA_004026905.1 Hystrix cristata | reverse complement strand
GAAAGAGAGGGGAAAGGGAAAATATGGAAAATGATGAATGAACCTGATATAAATGGGGGGGAGGGAGGAGAGGGGAGGGGCGGAGGAGAGGGGGAGAACCAAGATGCACCATGTATAGGTACAGAATAAATGTAATGAATGTGATCAATGTATGTAGAATGTACCAATACATGCTCTTGGTTTAAAATAAAAAAAAAAAAAAAACGTGAGATATTCTTCCAGAGTAAAAGGTTGAATTTATTATCAGTAAAATGCATTATTAATGGCTTCATTATGCAGTCATCAAAATTCTCAAATATATAAGCAAGGGACACACTCTAAAAATAGACTGTTCTGGAGTAAGATATTTCTACAATAAACATTAAACAGCACTGAGAATTCTGTCTCCCAGTTTTACAGAATGCTTGAAACTCTGGCCCTCTCAGTCTATTCTGTGCATGGAATCTTATTGGACATCAGCTGTGAATGTTCAGATAATGTAATAAGTCAGTGACAGTATTTTTAAAAGAAATATTTCTGCTGATTATTAAATATTATATCTAATTTCACTTTCGCTATTGTAACTATACAGTACTTACCTAAGATATTCTATATCACATTTAAGTTACACAGAAATTAGTCATCGTGGCCATAAGTAATGAGCACAATAACTTTGTGCATTATATGATTCAGCTGAAAATATTTACACATTTTATTATTATGATTTAAACATTTTGAATTGTGGACTAGATTTGTATCGAAAAACATGACTACGTGGTCTGAGGTGGTGACATGCTTAAGTATGGTATGAGGTAATTTTAACTGATAGAAATTAAAAAGAATTAATTTCAATTTCATTAAAAATAAATCATTTTACTATATTGAATGGAAGGTTAAGTAAAAAGCTGTCAATACTAACTGCAAATTATTTTTCAGAAAAAGGGGACTACAAATGCTCTTATAGTGTGACTTTTTGGTTGCTCGGTTTGTTGCTTTATATTCATTTGTGTATTACCAGCTCTCGTGAGAGTCAAGTTTCCTTCCCTTTAATTCTGGTTGCTGTCTGGTTCTAAGCGTATGGCTATATCCCTTGATTCAGAAGCTACACCAGTACCTTGTGATGCTTTTCTCCTTTCCAATTATTTTCTATATAATATTCTCAACCCCATCCATTGCAGTACCAGAATGTGCTTATTTGTTGAAAAAGAGGCATCATTAAGATAATGCTGTGTGTGACTGTCCTAAATTCTTTGAGAGCCAGGATGAAACAGATAAATAAGAGGGAGCCACAGTGATGGAATTCAAAAAAAGAAAACAAAGGATATATTTTATTCTCCAACAGCACTAATTTTATAAGTATAAAAATAAAAAAAAACACTGGAGAGACGTATGGTAGTTCTTTTTGTGGGCAGCTGAGATATGATATTCTTCATTTGTGCATTTTAGGTAGCAGAGTAGAATATATTCTTGTAATTGGTGATATGTGCTTTCCTTCCTAATCTATAAATACAAACATCCAATAAAAGGTATTACAATAAAATCTGAACTAAGCATTTTAAGTATATTACCATGCAATCCCCCCAAAAAATGCAAAGAATATGTTATTTATAGGTGCTTTTTTTTTTTTTTTCTTTTTACCTTGCCATCTTAGTCTGGGCCACAAAAATATCTTAGTAGAGTTTTTATTAGCCTTTTTATTAGCTACCTGCTTTACATTTGTCTCCTATAATTTAACACCTGTACATTACTAAAAATTTACTTTTAATACAGAAGTGAATCACTATCAATTCTCTACTCAAGAATATTTCTCCTCACTTTCAGAATTAAACTTAAAATTCTTACATGAGATGTGAAAAGTTTCAAAATATTGTCTGGTTTTACAAATTTTAATTTTATGACTATCTATTGTAAGATTTTATTTCCACACTGTCTGGACTGGCCTTTCTTACTAATCTTCTCCATACAACAAAGATGGGTATCTTTTCAGTTCTGAAAACCCAAAAATAATTGCTGCACCTCATAGATATGGCACTTCCTATTTGTTCAGGTTGCAGAAGTCTTCCACTACAGATACCATCAAATCTGCTCCTTCATCTCAGCTCAAAAATTATCTTTGGGGACCCAAATGCTTAACTGAAATACAAATCCCGCCTTCCATTCATACCACTCTTTTTCTTCTTAGGGATCTTTAGTATACTTCATGGTCTTTTTTAAAACGTGGAATATTATTTTTAATTTGTTTTTAATTTAATATTTTACTTTATTTGTATGTACAGAATTTCTGTATTATTAATAAAATTTAAATTTGTAAAAGCAGACAATATTTTGAAACTTTCCACATCTCATGTTATTGACTTCTAATTTATTTTTAATTGGGCCAGATATGATATTCTTTAATAGTTGTTTTTCCAAGTTACTGAAACCTATCATATAATAAAACATGTGATCCACATTTCATAGTGCTTATATGCATTGAGAAATATGTATTTTCTGGCCAAATGTGGTGATAGCACCCCTGTAATCTTACTACTTGGGAACCTGAGGCGGAGGATCACCTCAAGTTTGAGGCCAGCCTAAGCTATATAGTGAGTTCAAGGCAGGCTGAACTACATAGGAAGACTCTGGGAGAATATATAATATATATATATATTCTGAGGTTTTCATTGTAGTTATCAGTAAATGTTATACAAATCAATTTGGATTACACTTTTATATTTTGTATAGTTTATTCATATGTTGTTCAATTTTTCATGAATTATCAAGAGAGATATTGTATTTTGCAATTCCAATTACAGATTGGAATCATCTTCTCTTTAGTTTTGCAGTGTTTAATTATATAAATAGTTGTTCTAATATTATAATTATCAGTAATCTATTTAAATTTATTATTTCTTGATTAATAAAATTCTTTATCATTATATATATATATATACTTATTGCTATGAAAGCGATTTTTAAAATCTCTTGTAAAAGTCCTTATCTTGAAGTCTATTTTGTGTGTTACTAACTAACTTCATCTAGATGTCTTAGGCTCACTGATTACAAGGTGTATCTTTGCAGGCTTTTTCTTTTAATTTATCTGTATCATTACTTTTGAAAAATACATTGTAACCACTATATACTTGGGTCTTCCTTCTTTTTCTGCACAGTTACTCTTGCTTTTTCATAATTTTATTGATTTTTTTATGCATTTAATTTTTCTGACAAACAATTTACTAGCATCTCTTTCATCTTTCCTAGATATTTTTAAAATTTATTACTATTGGTATATATGAATTCTTATTCTTGGAATAGAGTAATTCTTTATGGATTATGTGTAGACTTTTGATCATCTAATGAGGTTCTTAGAATATTCAATGTAATTTTTCCACAGTAACTGGGTAGAATTCGTGTATTACCAATACCTGTAAAACTTACAGAATATCTTTTCTGCTCATGTCTCCTGGGCCTCTAAATACTTTAATGCTGTGGGCCAAAATAAAGGAAAAGGGATAACTAAAGATGAATTGTTTTGTTTTTACTTTTTTAAGTTGAAGCCCTAATGATAATTGTTCAAAATTGATGCAAAAATGTTAAGAAGCTAATTCATAAAACGAAATTGGGTTATGAGGACTTATTTGGGTCTAACTAATACAAACCTTTGTCTTTTAAATTATAGATGATATTTAAAGGCATTGGTAGGAAGTGTTCTTTGCAAATGTGGGCAATTATTTTCTGCAAAAGACTGGGGGTAAATAGTTGGCATTTTAGAATCACATATACAGAATCCAGCAAAAAACGTATACATACTCCTGGAAAAGAAAAGTAGTATGATTTTTTTTAACAGATGGTTTTATCCTCATTTGGGAGACCCCAGAAGATGTCATATATTACAGAAAATCCACTAAACTGCTGGCTCTTAGAGAAGAAATTGAAAATGCTGGTGCAGCAATCTCAAACAAGGTTACCCAAGCAGCAGTTCGCCATAAACAACAAAGGGAAGCTGATGGTTACCACTTTGAGCATCTCTGGTAATTGTAGAGGCCAAAGGTAACTTGTATGAATCTCCTGATGGCTCAATAATTGTAGTATTAAAATGTTTATACAAGCTTTACTTTTTCTGAAGTGTGTATACATTTTTGATGGACTCTGCAAATATGATTGAATAATATTTAAAAAAAAAACTCTTAATTTTTAAAACATTCGTAACTCTGAGTCCATACAAAAATAGGCTGTGGAACAGATGTAATTTTGGATCACGGTTTACAGATCCTTGTTAGCAGAAGATAGAGCCTTAGATCACTCACAGTATAGTTTCTCATAGATTATGGAAGGCAAACCAGGTATGTGTATATATGCTGAAATAGGAGAACAGAGTGACATAAATTAATGGATTTTCTCATGTGATATTTCATTTTTTTCAGTCTAGAAGAGAGATGGCTGGTTCTGTATTTCCAAGAAGTAAAGGTATAAGATAAACACCAAGGTCTATGAAGGAACAAATAGAACAGGGGAGAACAATATGATTACTTACACTTTGAGGAGTCTACCTTATACCACTATTTAGAGTTTTGCTCCATGTAATTAAAAATGGGTATCAGTTACTGGACAGTAAAACGGTACTACATCTAAAAACAGTAGGAAAATGTGATGTGAAAAACTATTGAGGATGTGGCAGTTGTTGAAATGTAATGCTTAATTTCAAATTTGAGAGTAGTGTAGGTATTGCTAACAAAATTCCTTGAACATGATCATAGTAATGGTTGGCTGTGGTAGCCAAAAACAAGGAGATAAAAGGGATGAAACTGTAAAAAATAATGTATATGGGCGTTGATATCAAAAAGCATTATGAAAGCATTTGGGGTATACCGAGTAACAATGCACTACCTTCTAAAGACTTAATGAAAAGCCTGTAGAAGATGGGTGCAACAGAAGGTATTACGTGATATAATTTTATAGACTGCATTTTAAAGGACTTGAGTGTATGCAGGTCACATATTTTAAGGTATGAAATTAATATTTGGCTCTAACTGAATACTCCTTGTACAGAGAGTAAGAAGAGATGCTTGCTATTCTCATACACAAAGAGTAGCATTTCGAAGTTTGTGCTGTGTGTAAGCATACAGAAAACATTAGGCAGCCTCATAAATGCACATACTTTTCCATATTCTTTACTCTCACTGCAACCCCAAATCCATTATTTGACAAATTTCAGAGCAAGCCTCTTAAAGCTTTTATTTAAAGTTATAGCTAATTAAAAGCAACATTACTGATAAGATGTTACTATTATTTACTAGACGCTCAAGAAAGAGACAAGTTAGGGAAGGATTTGTAGTAACAACAGAATTAAAAAGCATGTTTTTATCAGTTCCCCTGTGAATGTCATATCACTCTGTGACTTTCAAAACAGACATAAAGATTAGCTTTCTGTCTTGTGACAGGAAATACTGAGGCCTATCTATGTAAAGACTGCTAACCTAACTATTCTATTCGCTCCCCCTAACAAAACTCCATTTACTCACACGCTCTCCCCACTAGTTTCAGACATTTCTTCACCAAAATGTAGAGTGGAAGATAATAAAAGTAGAATTTTATGGTAAACCCTACAGGGCCACTGGTTTTCGTATCAAATTCAATGTTTAAGATCAATGGTGATCTTACGGGGACATTTGATTCGGTTCTCATCCAATTTGGTTTGAGACCCGAATGGTGGAAATCATTAAGTTTGTGAGCCAAGGTACCACCATAGTTAATCTTAATCACTTCTTTTCCCACCTGTTGAAAATTGTAATACTGTATTATTTGAACTCAGTTCACATTACAATAATTCTTGGACTAATTTCTATTACTTTTATGCCAGCTCCTGTATTTGACTCTTACAGGCAGGGCACCGGAGAAGCAGCAGCAAAGAATTTACAGGTTTAAAAAACCTCCTAAAAAACTGATATAGTCAACCTTCATTTTCAGCTGTACAGAATTAGAAATGCAGTGTTTTTACTTTACCATTCGACTGCAGAAAAGTATCCTGATTAGCACTGGGCCAATCACGTCTGTTTTGTGTAAATTTACTAAAAGAGTAATCTTTATATGGTGCAAGAGAAAATGAAGGTCCATGTTTTACTGTATTATTAATTCATCTCATAACTATGAAAACATAGAGATGATTTTCCTGTTATTACTAGAGCAAAGGGGGATTGGTAGTTCACATGAAGCATGGGTCTAAGCCTTTACATTGTATTCTATTCTTGAAGTTATACAATACACAATTTAGACGCAATCCCTAAAATTTTTGTTTACATATGTTAGGACAGACAATAAGGATCAGTTGGAAGGCATGGAAGAGAAAAGAAAGGTGAAAGAAGAGAAAAAGATTAAAAACAGAGAGAGGAAAACAGGGAAAGCTTAAACATTAAAAAAAAGAATATTAAATGCTTTTTTGGTTGAGGAAACGATTAGGACTCCAATGTGCTAGCTAATCCTTCTAAAGATGAAACTAGAATTGAACATACAGAAAAGAGCAAAGGAAAATTTATACTTTGTTTGCCATGTCTCTGAGTTCCCTTAGAATTTTGCAGTGTAACTGATACACTGAGTTTTAACAGAGCACCCATAGATATATTTTAAATGAATGGATTTTCTTAGTTCTGTTTCTAATTTATATATTACATTAATTAATATTCCAGTAACTCAGGATGGTAAGTCTTATTATCTATATTATACAGAAGAATAGTTTGACATGATATGCCAGCTATAAAATAGTTATTAAAACAGTTGCCCAATTAAGACCTATCCTATTCGATTGCAAATCTAATGGTCTTATTTGATATTATATACTCCACCACTACTATAAACATTTCATAGTAATCTTTATGGCTTCTACCTGCATTATTTTACAGCTACTTTAAATTTTATTATATATATAATCTATTGAATAATGACATTAGAAAATAAGGAAAATGAAAAATGAGATGAAAATAAATTTCCAGATTGTCCTCTAATTCAAAGAGATTAGTAGATACTGGCATAGATTAAATAAACCAATGAGGAGTAATAATTTTAAAAGGCAGTGCAGAGACATTGAAGATTTCTTACAAGAAGTGGTGTTGGGGATTTAGCTCAGTGGATAGAGTGCTTGGCTTACAAGTACAAGGCTCTGAGTTCAATCCTCAGCACCAAAAAAAAAAAAAAAAGTTTTCTTACAAGAAGTTATAATATTACAGAATAAAGATGAAAAATTACTATCTATATATGTATGTGTATATATATGTGTATGTATATATATATATATATATATATATTATATATATATATATATGAGTATGCATAGGTGAATTAAGAAGGATAGGGACAATGGGAAACAACTATCTCTAGAGGAAGTCCCACATATTGTCCTTGTTTTAAGAAAAAAGTATGATTGGAAAAAAAGGGGGAATACCTCATATGGTTTAAAAAGTAGCTCATAGTTAAACCCAGACATGTAGTCAGAGTTTTTTTTTTTAACTATTTAGAAACATGGAGGAAATACTTGAAAATTTTCAGATAGATTCATGAAAATTTTATAGACAGGGAGTGCCTTAATCAATTGAAATTTGCAAAATCGGCCACTGTTTTATTGTAGAATCCGGACTGAAGACGAATGAGTCAAGTCAAGGAGAGTATTCTGAAGCTATGATAATGTACTCAAGAGATGACATAATTTTGAAGTAGAAGGACTGAAAGATTGGGATATACTGAATGGATAGATTAGTAACACGATGAAATTGACTATGAAAGAGAAAAAGAACAAAGTTTTTGGCATTAATCAATCATTGTGTTGCCCAGTGTTATACTATTAAATTTTATGAATTAATCATCACTTGAATACACTACATATATTTTTTCTATTTTCCATTTTAACCTAATATAATCAGTGTACTATTTCATAACATCTGCTACCATTTGCATATATAATTTCTTTACTGAAAGCTTAGCTATCTTCATTTAATGACTTATAGACTACTTCAGAAAAACATTAAAATGGGATATTTTAGCAATTTTCATCTTTTTAAATTAATGACAATAATGGAATCTTCTCCATATAATTTTGTGCTTATTTTATAACTCCATTTCTGGTCTTCTTTTCCAGTAAGATTACTTTAGCCATTTAAATTACAGATCACACACACAGACACACGTACACACACACACAGATACCCACACACACACAAAAAAAAAAAACACATAAGCAATAGCTACATGGAAATAAAGGCATGAGAGAATTAGAATAAATAAAGAAAGCATAATCTCCTTTATTAATTCTGGCTTGATTTGTCATAGCTGACATTGTGAAATAATTTGTGTAAAATGATTCAAAATTAGATTATTGATAACATTTGCATAATTTGGTACCATTAAGAATCACAATGTAATTTGTTCAAAGTAAGAATATGGAGCACATGAAAAAAATTCTATTTAAATATAAATGGAAAATAAATATACATTAGTAGTAATGGAAAAGGGGAAATACTAAATTTACATAAATATCACTGTGTAAAATCAATAATTCTATCTTTGAGAGGATACAATTCTTGTTTTTGCTCCATTTTGTCATCTATATTTTATATCATTATATGATGATAAATATTGTTACTTGTCATAAAAGTCACTTCACTAATGTGTTTATATGGCAAAATGTATGGTATACCTTATATATTTTGAATGAAAAATTTTTTGAAAATACATAGTGGAGAAATTATGCATCTTATAATATTTCTATTCTTAAGTAAAGATTAAATATAGCCTGTGGTATGGAAATAAAATTAGAAAATAAGACTACATGATTTTGATATAAAAAATTAACAGATAATATAATTATTAGCCAAAGTTTTAATAAGAATCTAACCTTGTTATGAATTTAATAAGAGATTATTAAAGCAAAATGCAATTAATTTACTCATTATTTAAAACACATTAGCAATCATTATTAGAGCACAAGTCTATTCTATTTTGCATATGTCACTGTAAATAATGAAAGCATAGCTCTTGACTTCCCAATTCTCACATTAAATATGGACATTTTAGGAGAGATGCTGTTATGGCTTGTTGCTAGATGTCCCCTCAAACCCTCATGCACTCGTGGGGTGCTTTTCAGAGGTGGCTGGATCTAGAGTGTGTGGTGCTGGGATCAAGGGCGTGTGATTACTCAATCAGTCCACTGATTGGTTTGGCATAATTCTGGCTAGGATTAAGGGTGTGAGTGTTACACCCACCCAAGTTCAAGTAGCCTGGATAAAATATAAGGGGCAGGAAAAGGGCTAATGTGCTCTTCCTGCCTGCTTGCCACCATGCACTGTTTCTTCTCTGTGATGCCCCTCTGCCAGGCCACCCTGCCTGGAACCAGTCGACTATTGACTGAAACCTCTACAAACTGTGAGCCAAAATAAACCGTTCCTCTTTTAACCTTGGTTGCTGCGTATTTTATCTCAGCAATGAGAAAAATAACTAAAACAGATGCTGTCCAGGAATTTACAATGATGGCTTCAACAGAGAGGAAAGTTACTCGCGGATTGTAAAAAAAAAAAAAAAGCATCTGTAAATTTATGACTCTAAATTATACAAATAAAATATTTTTCTCTTCTTTCTCTTAATCAGATCTGACCCATTACAGTGACTGCGAATATAATCTAACTAGTGGTTAAGCACAGAATTTCTGGGGGGACGGGGACTGCTGGGGATCAAACTTAGGGCCTTGTGCTTGCGAGGCAAAAGCTCTACCACTAAGCTAAATCCCCAGCCCCAAGAACACAATTCTTGAGTAATTCTTCATTAGTCAGTGCAAACACTTGCTGTATAGATTAAATCAGTAATTCTTATTGATATTTATTTTATCATATATCCATATTTCTACTATTTCTATTTATCTGCTCTGGAAACCTGAAACTGTTTTCCAACTGATCTATCTGCTTTCTATACATTTTAATTCAATAAAGCTAATTTAATCCTGAATTTAAACCTAACATATACACAATTTTGTAACTTCAATAAAATCTGGAAAGAATGTATTAAATTACATACATATACATGTATACCATAAATTATATTCAAAATGTATAAAACATTCGGATTGGTTTTATATACTTTCTGAGCAAAGTTCATCTTCTTTAATATAGTGTGAAAGACATGTTTGGCTGATTATTTCTATCTATAATCTTATCTCCCATCATTGTCTCCCTTTTTTGTTCTAGCTCCAAAAATACAGTATTTCTTTCAGATTTTTGAATACAACAAGATCAATTCTAATTGAAACTCTGCAACTGTTATTTTTTTTCCTAAACAGGTCCCCCAGACTTCTCCTAGATTTAAGTACCTTTTATTTATCACTATTTCAGAGACATTCCTGCCCATTCAAAATTTTTACTCCTCTTTTTAAATCTCTAACTTTAAACCACATAGCATTGTTCTCTAGAACAATTATCACTACATAAATTGATATTAAGGAACATTTTTAACTGTTAATTGTTAATTTACCTCTTAAAAAGTAAACTCCATGCAGTTAAGAGCTGTTTCTTGTTCATACTGAAGGATTGAGAAAAATACTCAATAAATGTTTGTTGGAAGAGTTAATAAATAAAACTTGATGACAATAAATTTATTATGTAAATGAGGTAAGTCATAAAACAAAAAACACATATCCTCTCTCATATGTGGACTTTTTTAAAAAAAAAGAAATCAATCTTAATGCAGAATAGTGATTGCTATAGGTTGAGAAGGGGCAGAAGAGAATGGGTAAAAGATGTTACATTTAACCTGTGCACACTCTGTTTATACATTGAAATATCACACTGAGTCTCATTAATATGTAGAATAAATACAAGTTAAACAAAGAAGAACAATAAGCAATTATATTCTTTGCATAAATTCAACTAATTCTCCTGGAGAAAATTTATCATATGCATTTTGCATAAAGGCTAATAAAATACTTTTAGATTATTTTGAAATTAAAATTCTATTGTGTTTAACAATATAATGTGATAATGTAATGTATTTAGAAACTCTATCTTTTGTTTGGCAAGACTGGCAAGATTTTTAAAATTTTCCAAATGACCATCTAAGTCTGCTTAGAACTTCAATTTTGTAGTGGCAAACATGTAAAATTGAGGTAAAATTTCAATATTTTGGAAGTGCATTCATCTTTCCCACGAGATAGTATAGGAGGGAGAAATTTAAAGCTTTGACTGAAAAAACTGAAGAAGAATATTTTAATGTCATCTCAAATTATAAAGAATTTAAAATCATCAAATTTATTTTTGTTTAAATCGAACCCATTTGCAAATGGTTTAATTAGTATGCATTGGATTACTCCTGATAAAATTAAAAAATGGACAATTCTGAAGCAAGTTGGGTAACAATTCAATGAACACGAAGTTCTCCCACACCATGCATTTTATTCAACTCAGTGGGAAAGATATTTAGTAAATCCTGTTAGATAGGCTTTTTTTTCACCCAGAGAACATTTTAACATACTGTAGCCTTTCACCTCCGGAGGGCGTTCTGAGCAGGCGGGATCCTTGAGAGCTGAAGGGGCCAGCTTGATGGCACCTGCCGTGTTTTTGGAGTCCGTCCAGAGGACAAGGCCACAGATCGGCTCTCTGAATAGAAGCGCACTATGCTTTCAGAAATGACAAGCACCTCGAGTGCGCTGCATATTTTCTGGCCTTTCCAGCCTCTGAAATGTACTCACTGGGCTCTAATTCATCACGTTCTTTGAGGTTCAACACAACACAGCATAATTTCTTAAGTTTTCAGAGTTAGGATGATGATAATGGGCGCCGTGATAACAACACGGACGCCATCATAACCATCGTAAATATACTAGAGATTGTAATTTACTTCTGAAGGCTTTTTTCAACATGCGAGAGCTTATAAAATGCCTAATTTTTTGTAGTAAGACTTTGAAAGTAACTCAGTTTCAGCAGTATACTAAAATTGACATAATTATCATCTGTTAATATGTATATAACTTTGAACATTCTGTAAAACGTAAGGATTTTGAAGATTACTAAGTTTAAATTTATAAGGCTTTACTTTTACAATGTACATTTAGTTATAGTTTGGTATGTTTTTCAAATGATAGTAGTGCAGCATTTTTATATTTTGCAGGGGACTGCACTCAAATCTATTCTTAAATTTAGCAAAATAAAATGAAAGTATGCATTTCTAAACATGTTTTGTATTACTTTGAGGACTTCATCGTTCATGGATAGTTCTCATTTCTTAATGTATACCTTTTCCAAAGTGATTATATTGAAAAAATGTTAGTAGAAATATTTCAAATCTATATTGAAAAACTAATTAATTTATATCCATTTATTCTAAAACTTTGAGTTCCAATTATATTTTCATACTATTGACAGCAGATCAGGTAAAAATAAGAACTTTTTGAAAAGCACTGAAAAAATCTTTATGTTGTTTGAAAGTCAATCACAATGCATTGAGTCCTCGACATAAACCAGAATGAGTTGGTGTGATGCTGGGTGTAGAGGATCCATCTGAGGGTTGTTGCTGATGCAACATAAGGCAGAGTGGGAGCTGTAGCTAGTTGTCGGGCTGTTTCCCAGGAGAAGCTTTGCTGCAGCTGATTCTTCCAAAAGGAACTCGGCTGTCCTGGTCGAGGAAGGAGCTCGGGGCCTTGCTGTCCTCGAGGATGGCTGCTGTTGCTTCGGAGGAGCTCTGGTTGTCATCTCTGCTGCGAGCATCGTATCCTGGTTCCAGGGAAGATTTCTTCAGCCATCATGTGCAGACACGGACGTACATGAGACAGTGCTGTGGGCTCCCAGCCCTCAATTGGATCTATTGGATCTCCAGTGCCTAGATGGACATTCGGCACCTTCTGCATTTGGCTTCTGGGTGAATATTGTAATCTATAAATGTCCTCTATTAAATCTGCTCTCTTGCAACCATTGATTCTTGAAAACCTAACTAAGACACCTGGGAAAACAAACTGACTTATTTTGGCTCATGATTTCAGAGGTTTCAGTCCACAGTCAACTAGTTCCGTTGTTTCTAAATCTGGGGTGGGACAGAGCCCCAGGGCAGCACGGCGAAGCTCAGCAAACCTCCCTCGGAAAGTGGGAAGGAAGGGAGAAAGGAAAGAAGGAAGGAAGGCAGGAAGGAAGGAAGGCAAGCTGGAAGGAAGGAAGGGAGGAAGGAAGGGAGGAAGGACAGAAAGAGGGAAGAAAAAAAGATGACAGAGACATGACACGCATTTGAGAGACATGAGACAAGCTTTCTGCCCTCACTGTCTCTGTGCTATTTCTCTCATCTTTGCTAAACAACTGAATCCAGTCCCTGAATTTATGAGCATCTGTTATAGTTACGCCAACCAAAGAAAACTTAATGTAAACGATGATATTTTTCCTATCAAGGGAATTACAAGCTATGTGCTTTTAAATCAATATTTCTTTTATGGCAAAAACAAATAAAATTGTACTGAAATAAAACCTTCTTGTGCTCTTCCTTCACCAGGCATGCACTAGATGATGAACCTTGATTCAGTTTTTGTGGATCAACTAAGTTCTTGCTCTTACGTAAATGTTCTGTATTTTTTGTCTTTTCAAAGAAATAGAGCACTGGTTAAAACATTCCTAGTGGCTAGTGTATCTACAGAAGGACTGAGTGAGTTTTTAAAGATTTTTATGAGTGCATATTAGTTATAAAGAAGAGTGAGTTTTGTTTGGGCATATTCACAAATGCACATAACATTCTTTGATCATTTTCACCACCCCATTACTCCTTCCCATTTTATTCTCTATTCTGATTCCCTGCAACCATACTCCTCTACATAACATGTTAAGAGCTCTCTTTTCTTAATCTCTTGTATTAAATTCTGCACTGTTAACCAAATGTTTACTAAGTTCCCCAGATGCACAACACACACACACACACACACACACACACACACACACACACACACACGGGCACACACAAAGTAAGCTACCATCACTGACAATAAAGAATTTATAGATTATTGGCAAAACACCTATAGTAAACTCAAATACAGATGAAATAGCAGGAACTTCTCCAAGATAGTGAAAACAGGGTTAAATCCATTATTGGTTGCAGTAAACAAAATTTTTGTAAATGTTCATGTATTTCTTTAAAGAAAAAAATAAATAGAAAATAAACAGGAGACTTTGTTTTGCAACATTGAGTAGGAGTGTACAAAACAGAAAACTGGAAAAATTCCAGTTATGGCATGAAGAACTAAAATATTTTATCAGGGACATTCATTTAACATGTCTTATGTTGCTGGAAATAAAAGTTGTTTTTTTTTTCTTCAGTTTTTTAAAAAATATTATCTCATTTAATCTCTGCAAATTAGATTCCATTAGGATACTATTAAAAATGTGAATCACAAATATGACTAGGAAAGCTCCAGGTGTAAGAAAATCTGCAATAATTGAATAAAAATAGCCTCCATTTCACAGATACATGCAAAATTTAATTATCTTTTTTTACCTATTTTCTTAAATATTAATATCATCCTAATACTGTTAAAATAACTTCATCTATACAAGTCGTAAAAATATAAATGATTAGTACAATACATTTCTATCTCCTACTTCATTCCAGAAATGACTTCAATAGATACTCGGTAAATCTCATAAGTAGTTATGGTCCAAACTCATTGGCATATAATGTTTTCATTTTTCTTATTGTTTTATGACAAATATACTTGCTATTTAACTTCACATTTCAAAGATTTGAACTCTCCTTTCTGTCAAGTTATCATTCAGACCCGTCCAACAGGGTCCTACTGATTCATAATTCTAAGTGCTTTCTTGCTCCTCCCCCTTGTGAACCTGACCTCGTATCCTTTTGCAGCACTTAACTATCACACATCACCCACGGAGCATTTCCGTGTTCTCTTTTTCTCATTCCAGAGAAGATGTCGAGCACTTCTGAGAATTTACCTGAAGTACCCAAATTTACACCACCGGGGATTTATATTGCTATTCAAGTCAAAATAAAGAATCTGCATTTTTTTTCATATTTTTATAATAGTAAGTATGGGACAGGTAATATCCTAATACAGGTTTTTAGCATAACTTTAGATTTGGATGCACAGACCTTGTGATAAAAACTCATCTCTTTTACTAAGAATGGTATTACCAATGGACCTGTTTTTGCCTAGAAAAATAAAATACATTGGAATGCAGATTAAATAATATGAAAGAGCTTATTTATAACCCTAGCAATTTCACAATTTTCCCACTCTTCAAATAGCTTTATTCCATTAATTGCACTGCTCATGTGGATATTTTTATATTTGAATGAAACAATAGAAGCCTTCTTGATGGCACTCTACTTTCTTAGCCCATGTGTAACTTACATGAATCAAAACATCTTTTTTTCTCTTTTATTCAGTCTATATACATGTTACTTCCTGGTTAAATTTGGCACTTTTGCTCTACATCTCATGGATTAATTCAATTTCAGGTAACTAGATTTCTCCTGCAGCTACTTTTCTCTTAACACACTATTTACATTTTATTTTTCTTCATGTTTTACTTCAAATTTTTTCTCTTTTTACTTTATTAAAAGTCCTTAAACTCCCCATAAGTTAACTCTGTTACTGTTAAGTCTAATGGAATTTTAAGCATTTATTTTTTTAAAGTTTGCCTCTTTATTACCCATAGTCTAAGTAGAAGGTGAATTATTCCTTAGAGAAATCATGGATTCCCCACTAATAATAGATATATTCTTTTGGTAGGGACAATATTAATTTTGACAAGGTCATTATTTAGCTCACTGTGCATCAGTAAAAAGCAATTACAAAGGTAAATAGTTTAAAAACACTCTTTTTATGTAATATAACAATGTCAGAAAACTGAAATTAGTAAATGAAACATAGAAAATTGAAACAATAATTAGTATTTCTAATAATTAGTCACAATAGTCTAAAAGATAAAATTTGGTTCAATCATACTAAAATTAAAATATTTATGATGAACATTGGGGAAAAGACCATTTTTACTAATTCATGATTGGAGATAGAATCATTATGTCTCACCACCCTTTACTTTGCTGTATTTTCTTCATGTTCTAGAAAATAACTTCATTTAATTTCTTCTTTCATCTTTAATATCCTGTGAATATATTTTAGGAATTACTTCTCTACCTTTAAATTGTATTTCTAAATAGTAGGATCTTAAATCTAACTGCCTAATATCAAGCCGCAAGATTGTTCAAAATTTAACATGTATCAACTAAACTTGCTATTTTGTCCTTATACCAAGCTCATTAAACATACTCAGCTTATTCTTGCCCGAGACCTTTTGTATTGTGCCTTTATGCAAAACATTCTTTTCTCTTTTTTTTTTTAATCTGGCCTGTCCTTTGTGGGATTTTACCCCACCCTTTAACACCCTTGAGAGAAAAATCCTTTGTGGGATTTTACCCCACCCTTTAACACCCTTGAGAGAAAAAATTTTTCCCACTTTAGTCATATGACTATGTAACATTTTTTTTGGCAAACTAAATGTCATATTTCAAATCTTAATAGATTATGTAAGAACCATTGTGCAGCTGCAGTTTTGTGATTATGTTCACTGAGGTGAGAATAGTTTATCCATCAGCACATTACTTTTTCATTTTAAGTTCAAAGAATAATGAAAATGTATTCCTACAATCTTGCCTGGTATGAAGTGTTTTGTAATTTTTGCTAACTTGCTCACACACCATTTGTACTTCAGTGTATTTTTATTTCTGTGATTATCAGCAGCAGACATCCAGTTACTTAATATGCCAGTTGTCTGCCACACCCCTGATTGGTTATACTGACCATATGCAGTTAATACATTGTGAATCAGAAAGAATGGCTAGAAAGTGGACTCCAGGAATCAACCATCTATGTTCAGATCATGACTTTACCATTAGCATTTATCCTTGGGAAAGTTACTTTAAACTCTCTGTGCCTCCTTTTCCATGTCTGTAAAAAGAGGATGTAAACATTTTCCATTACCCACATTGACTGATCTATTACATCATTCTTGTCTGTCCATTTCTTTGTCATCATTACTAAATACTAATGTGGATTTCAACTATTTCTGATTTAAATGTTGAATTATATTTTAACAGACTCATCTAGCTGCCTTATTGTTTTTTTTTTTTTTTTTTCATTTCTTACTTTAAAGTATCTGAGAACTCCAAAGCACTGGGATCCAAAGTCCCACATGAAGTCCTGCATGAAGTTCAGCACAAAGTTCTGCTTGCATCCACATAGAAGATTGTTTCTCATCACACAGCTAACTACTGCAGTCAAATTTAGGGCAAGGCTAGGATGCCAAGTGTGTTTCCCTTTACTTCAGTTTGTTTTCACATCTAATACATGGTTAGTACAGCATTTATAGACGATTTCTTAAAAATTTAAAACAGTTTAACATTTTTGACAATATATAATTTTCCTACATTAAGTTAAATAAATTATTATTTTAAGTAAAATTTGTGTTGTATATTTATATAATATTCAAAGGCAGTAATTTATATAAATCCATAAAAACAACTATCACATACTATTAAATTATAATTTAATGTTTGCCTTTCATTTTAATATTGGTATTAGTCTTGGCCTGTTTGCCTTTCAAAGCAATTATATTGCCACCTTAAACAACTGTTGAAATTATGTAATGCTGAACTACCTAAAATAATGAATATGTGGTAAGTGTGGTGACATCAGGCTGTAATCCCTGTACTCTGGGAGACTAAAGTAGGCTGACCGCAAGTTCAAGCCCAGCATGGGCAATTTAGAAACTTGGTGAGATCCTTTCTCAAAATTAAAAAATGAAAATATCTGAAACAGACAGACATTAAAAATTTACGTTTCATTTTGGTGCTTCATTGCACATTTGTACACATTATAAATTTAGTACCAGTAGTATGAACAGCAGGATCTTAATAAACTGTATACATTTTTCTCACTGTGCTTATTTTATTGCCTACTACCAACTTGAAACACAGACAAGTTTTACACATTCAATTTCATTATTAGGCTTATTAGACTAATAGTCCTATTTTTTTTTGTGTGTGTGTGTGCTGGGGATTGAACTCAGGGCTTTATGCCTGCGAGGCAAGCATTCTATCCACTGACTTAAATCCCCAGCCCTAGTCCTACAATTTTTATATTACAATTTTGAATTATTTTGACTCTTCAAAGAGATCAAGTTTTCTAAACACTTGGGTAGACTCAGGTCAACCCTGTTTGGTGAGATCCTCATAGGCATGACACTGTGTTCTGCATATTACATCCTGTCAGGATCAGGACACACATAAGGTGCGATACTGCTTTATCACCTAGTAAGAACAGCAACTGCTGTATCATGTAGTGCCCCACAAACAAAAAATATTGTTAAATATCTATCCAGGAATATTTGACAGATATAGTATCATCTTACAGATTTAGTTTCAGTCAATTCTTATTCAATAGATTTAGCATTTATGATGATTCTTCATTCTGCAATGACGTAGAAATTACACAATAGTGTTTTTTAATTTGATCATGTGTTTTGTAATTATTAGCTGGATATTCTGTTATGAACAGTTTTCCATTACAATCTGGAGCTGAGCTATAATTTCAACTAATTACAAATGTTAAAGTGCTAAATTATTGGGCCATAAACCAAATTTCCCAAATGTAGTGATGAGACTGTTATATAAGTGAGACGAATTTGTTATTTTTGAAGTAAAAAAACTGAGTTTTATTTTTACTTTAGATTTCTTATATAAGAGTAATCATGAGATGGAAGAAGAGAAAGAAAGGGAAGTGACGAGGGATGAAACAGGAATTAAGATGTATTATTTACATGTACCATGAAACAGGAATTAAGATGTGTTATTTAATGTACTGTGAAACGGGAATTAAGATGTGTTATTTACATGTACCAACTCCACACAAGGAATGTAAACATTATGGTCTGCATATAAGTACTAATAAAACAATGAAGAATTGACCTAATGTCTTTTAAATTTATTGGAAGTGCTTTGAATAATGTGGTTCATAACTTGTGGAAAGTTTTATAGCAATCTTTCTTTGGGTGACAGTCTATGAAATAATAGCCTTATTTCTTATCACGTGGAGCATGTAATTTAACCATTTTTGGTAACACCATAGATTAATATTGATTTATGGTTTCACAAAGTTTTTTTCTATGATGACATTGTGTATCTTTTAATTACATGCCATTTAAACCGCTATTTTACTATGCAATAAATGTTACCTATATTTTCTAAAATATGTATTTTAAACTTCTGATGACTTACTACTTTTCTGAAAAGTTTCTTCTTCTGCTGCCTCTTTTTTTCTTTTCTGTCATTCTATCAAAATCACACTCACATTGGCATGCCGTTTTTATCCCTAACTTCAAACATGGCGATAGTTGATCACTTATGTCTTTTGTCCTATAGTAGACACATTTACCAAATTTATTGAAATAAATGAATCTGTGTGGTGTCTCTTATTTTTTATGTTCTAAAACTTTTTCTCCAACTGCAATTATTGCATCTTCTAAAAAATATAAATCAAATCTACTTTCCTTCATAAAATCCTTTAATAATGTTACTATTTTTCTTTTTTAATAGTTCTATATTAGCATTATTAGTGGCTTACTCATATTATGGACCTACAGCAAGCACTCCCCCCATGTTATATGAGGCTGAGCTTGCCTGCCTCTGCTCAGTGTGAAAATCCTGGGTTCTTTCTTCAGCCTTTCTTGCTGTTCAGGCTATAGAAACATAACCTGGGCAGTCTTATTCCTGTGTAATTGCCCAGGTGTTCATTTGGAGGATACTATTCATCCACATTAGAGTATAAATTCCATCAGAGGACAGACCGAATCCATTCTGTCTAGTATTTGATTCTCAGGATGTTGGCTAATCTCTATCTCATGTGACTATAAACATAATCAAAAGGAAGCTAGACTCTGTCTCAACAAATAAACAAGATAAAACAAAACAAAACAAAAATGAAACCATAGAAAGCATGAGTGAAAAAGAATAAATATACTTTCAATAGGTTGAATTCTATTTAAAAATATGACTTTTAAAAAATGTATTAATATTTAAAAGCCTATCCAATTATTTTCATATTTTTGAAATATGCTTGTTCAGTAAGTAAATGGGAAATTATTTTGTAAATCTGCAAATAGTTTATATTTTATTATGATTAATGTTTATAGAGTTCTCCCCGTACCTGATATGATGTTTAAATTTGTTTCCACAATAGTATTTCTTACATATAAATAGCTTTCTAAAATATAAATTTTAAAAGAAATTGAGCTGGTAGATATAAAAATGGTTTGACATAGCAATTTTTAACTAACAATAACGCAAGGCTCATTAAACAATACATAAATGGTGAATTGGTTTTTCAAACATATCAACCTTGCCATAGGCTATTTTTTATTTTATTACAGCAAGTCTTTTCAGATATTTCTCTACTTGTAATAAATTAGCTTACTGAAGTTTGCATGTTACGAGATTTATTATTTTCTATATTAGCTTTAGTGAATGATAATTCTAATGTACATCTTGTATTTCATGTGACTACCCTTAGCTATTACTAAGAAGAAATAACTACAGTATAGATTTACAATAGTTGAAATTTTAACTTACATGATAGTTTATTTAAAATTAAAAAAGTAAAATAGTACAAGAATAAGTTCTTGTTTTCTATTGGGCATTTTGGTGACTATAGCTAGCAATAATGTGTTACCAAATTTGAATATTGACCACAGAGAGATAGTAAATCAATACACTATTGATTTGAGTTTATCAGTATTTATCTTGACTTGATCATTACACAATGTGTACATGTATGGAAACATTAATATGTAAAACTTTAAAATTTCTATTTATCTGTAAAATATAAAAGTAGATAAACAAAGATAAAATTTTGGTTACTCCACATCTCAATTTGAGGAAAAATGACATACTGACAGTATTAAATTTTCTGATGCCTGACTATGAGATTTTTTCTATGTCAATAATATTTTGTACTTTTCAGACTACAAGTTATGCAGTGCTCTTAAGTTTATCCCTATATTAGTAATTCCTTTCTATTGCTGTTGCTGATAGGTTTTCTTAATACCACTTTAAAGTAATTCATCAGTACAGAAATCAAATTCATTTTCATGTGACCTTGTATCTTTAAACCATGATAAAGTTGCTTATTATTTCTAACTTTTCAGGGAATATCTTAGAATTTTCTATATATGAGAACACATCATCTGTAAATAAAATTTTTTTCTTTCAAATCAAGATGTCTACAATAATTTTCTTTATTTTTTCTAACTGCACTAACCAGAATTTGTACTATAATGATGAGTATAATTTGAAAGAGTGGACCTCCATGTCTTGGAGCTAATCCAATGGGGAAAGGAATTAGTCTTTCACCAATGAATATGTTAAACGAATGAATCACTATCATTAGTTCAGAAAATTATCTTCTTTCTTGGTTTGCTGAGTTTTCCTAGCATTAAAGTGTTTTATATTCTCTTAAATAATTTTTTTCTGTTGAGATGATTTTATACATATATATGTATATGTTCTTTTGTTCTGTTATGGTATTTACTTTGATCGATATTCAAATACTAAGCCAATGTTTCATTCCTGGAGTAATCATAACAGCCAACTGTTCATAATCTGTTTTACATGTTTGTGTGTGAATTTCCTTGAAGATTTTGGCTGTCCGGGAAGATTCAAGGTGGATGACTAGACAAGGAGGCGCGTGGCAGAAACTCAGGGAGCACTCGCTGAGTAAGAAGGTACATTCTCAAGGGTGAGGGAACTCACACTAAAACAGAAAACTGATAGATTACATTAATGGATTATATGTAGATTGATACAAACAAATGGACAACTGAGAAAGGGAAGGAGCGCGTCCTGCCTGCCCTCACCTCCGGCTCCCTGGGGAGCAGCGGTTCTTATTGAGGCAAGAACCTACGCGAGGACCAGGGCTGCCAGACCAGATGCCTGGGCAGGTTGTGCGTGCACAAGCCCCCCACCCCGCACAGAGCGGTCCAGCCAAACACCAGGGAAAGGGGCCCTCCTGCAGTCTTCTCTCCAGCGTGCCCTGCAGGCAGGAGCGCTCTTTGCCTTCCCTCAGGGCTCGGGCCAGGAAGAGAGGAAACACAGGTGAATGGCATCCTAGCAGCCAGCTCAGCTCATGCGCTGTGTCCACCAGCAGAACTGCTGGCGCGTGCACAGGCCCTGACACTCAGGTACTGAGCTGACTTGCCCAGATTGCCCATCCAGTCGTGGGCCAGGCCCACCTGGCACCAGCTTGGCAGATGCGCCCGGCTGCAGGCAGCACACCTGAATCACATAGCATCAGCCTTGCAGGGCCCCTGGCCTGCTGGATCACAGGTGCCAGCACCCGACTGCAGGCCATTGCGAGGATCTGGAACTGCCTTGCATGCCAGCGTGCCATCTCGGTTGCCAGAGTGTATGCCCATCTGCGGAGAACATGAGTGGCTGTCTGCAACCAGACTGACGCGAAAACTGAAAAGACAGTTGTGCAGACACATGGGTTTGATGGCATAGCGAGCATGCAGGACGTGTGGCCGCTGCAATCTGCTGCAGACTTCTCATCCCTGTTCATGAAGAGCAAGGCAACTTCACCTACACCCCGAACAGAGCAGCAAGAACTGTGGGTTGGGCTCGCACACACATCCCGAGGCATCTGCAGACTCCGGCCTGAGATGGAAGAGCCAAGTGGCCAATTGGTTGCAGGCCAGTTGCTGCCCTCTCCTACTTACTCCCCAGCCAGTGCATGAAAGCAGTCACGGACTCTTGAGCACCCTCGAAGGAGCAACCTACCCACCGATTCTGCTATCATCTGGAGGGTGGGGAGTTAATAACCCAAGAACTAGCACAGCATCAGGTTCTGCCTGCAAGTTTGTGGATGAAGCCCCAAGTTAGCTTCCATTTCGTGGTGGAAAGGTCAGAGTGTATTGGTGTGTGTGCACAGAAACACAGTGCAGTAAGTGCAAGAAGGGGTGGTGTGGACATTCAGGCTTTCTGACAAAATGTTTAAAGAAGAGATGAAGAAACTTTGCAAGTTCCAAGAGGACGTGAACCAAAAGTTTATAGAATTTTCACTGAAAATTGGATTTGGGGTAAAAAAAAAAAATAAAAAAAACTGGAAGAGATGAATGAAACGGTTCAAAACACAAATGACAAATTCATCAGAGAGATAGAATCTATGAAAGTTTAACAGGCAGAAATACAATAAATTAAAAACTATATAGAACTCATAAATTACAGAAATGATAAATGTGAAGATAGAGTGTCTGAAATTGAGGACAAAATGGTAAATTATGAAGTACTTAGAGAAGCCTCAAAAAATGATCAGAGAGAAAGGAAAAGTCATCTGACATTTACTAGACAAAACTAAGAAGAGCAACGTAAGGCTAATTGAAGTTACAGAAAAATAGAAGATAACACAGATGTAATAAATAATTTGTTTATAGAATTCATATTAGAAAATTTCCCAAATATGAGAAAATACTCAATATACAAGTAAGTGAGGTTTCTGGAACACCAAATATGATAAAAAAGGAGTCCCTCTTCCAAGACGCTTTCCCAATGCATACCATATTTAAAATGTCAGATGTTCATCACAATAACAAAAAACAGAATTTTAAAAGCTATCACAGAAAACCAAAAAAGTCATATATAAATGAAAACTCATTAGATTTATAACAGACTTCTCAACACAAACTTTAAAGGCCAGAAGAGCTTGGGGTAAAATACTTAAAGTCCTAAACACAACAATGTTGTAACTCATATTAACCTATCTGGCAAAAGTGTTCTTCAAATTAAGTGAAGAAACAAGGGCATTTGATGAAAAACAACTCAAGAGATTTATGGATATCTTAGATAGAAATGACAAAACCGATATTGCAAAAGCCCCAGATGGATTGAAAACACTAAGCAAAGACAGAAAATGTAAAACAAAGAAGTCACAAAGAATATAATTATAGTAATTAATCAAAACTTCCCAGTAATATCTCTCAACTCTCCAGATGGGAAGACTGGATCATAAAACAGAATTCAACAGTCTGTTACATTCAAGAAACTCATCTAATCCAAAAACATATTCATAGACTAAAAACCAAAGGATGGAAAATAATATCTCAGGCACTAGGACCTCCCAAAAGGAGGAGTATCAGTTTTAACATCAGATAACGTAAACTTCAAGCTAAAACTGATGATAAATGACAAAGAAGTTCACTACCTAATAGTTAAGGGTGCAATCCACAAGAAATGATAATGCTTACAAATATTTATGCACTGAATGCCGGAGCACCTATCTTCACAAACAAATACTGCTAAACATAAAAGACCCAATAAATACACACACATAATGTGAGGTCTTAATACCCACTTTCACAAAGAGATAGATGAACAAAACAAAGAATCAATAAAGCAATTATCAGAGCTAAACCACAACCTTGAATATATGGATTTAACACTATCTGTCTACAGAATATCCCACCCTACTATAACGGAGTATAGCCTCTTCTCTGTAGTGCATGGTACCTTCTCCAAAATAGATCACAAACTAGTCAATAAAGCCTGCTTATATAAACATGAAAGAATCAAAATTACCCCATCTTTACTATCAGACTGCTGTGCAATGAAAATAGAAATCAACAACAGAAGAACCACATAAAATTTGGAAACAGTTGGAAACACAATAGCATGCTCCTGAGCACCCAGTGAGTCACAGAAGAAATCATGGAAGAAATTAAACAATTTCTGGAAGTTAATGCTTGTACAATATACTTGAACTTATGGGACACAATGAAAGTATTCCTAAGAGGGAAGTTGCAATCAATTAGGAGACCAATGCTCTCCAGTGCTCACATTAGAAAAGCAGAGAGAGCTAACATAAATAAACTGAGGAAGAACTTTGAGATGCTTGAGAAACAACAGAAATCCAAGCCCAAATATATATATATATATATACACACACACACATATATTAATCAAAAAGTCAGTTCTTTGAAAAATGAGCAAAACTGATAAAATCTTAGCCAAACATACCAAGAGACAGAGAGAAAGGACTCACATCCTTTCAATGAGAAATGAAAAAGGTGAAATTACAACAAACACTGCCAAAATTGAAAATATAATTACTATGAAAAATTGTATTCCAAATATTGGAAAAATCTTCAAGAAATGGACAAATTCCTAGACTCATATAAATTACCAAGCTAACCCAATAAGACACAAAAATACTGAGTAACTAATAGTAAGCAATGAAATCAATGCAATAATAAACAGCCTACTAACTAAAAAATGTCTAGGACCTGATGGATTCATTATTGAATGCTACATGATTTTTAAGGACGGTGTATCTCCAATACTCCTCAAATTCTTCAATTAAAGAGAGAGGGAAAGAGTGCTTTCAAATACATTTCTGGAAACCTCTCTGATCTCAAAACCAAAGACCCAACTGAAAAATAAAACTAGAGACCAATCTTCTTAGTGAATATAAATGCAAAAATCCTCAACAAGATACTAGCAATTAGAATGCAATACATCATCCAAAAGATCATAAATCATGACCAAATATATTTTATCCCAGAATTGGAAGGATGGTTCAACATAGGCAAATCAATAGCTGTAATACACCAAATAAACTGTAGCAAGTAGAAAAACCACATGCTCTTATGAAGAGATGCAGGAAAGGCTTTTGACAAAATCTAACACCTCTTCATGATAAAAACACTGAAGAACATGGGTGTAGAAGGACCATACTTGAATTAGATAAAAGCTACTTATGGCAAACTAATGGCCAACATCATATTAAATGGGGAAAAACTAAAAGCTTTCCCTCTAAAATCAGGAACAAGACAAAGATTCCCAATATCACCACCCCCCGACTCCCAGTACTGGAAACATGTCAGCCAGAACAATCAGGCAAGAGAAGTAAAAGAGATGCATACAGTAAAAGAAGAAGTCAAATTACCACTACTTGCAGATGACATGATAGTCCACATAGAAAACCCAAAGAATTCCACCAAAACACCCTTCTAATTATCAGTTTTGGCAATATAGTAGGATACAAAAAATCATTGAGCAAAAATCAATAGCATTGGTGTGTACCAATAATGTCTTCAATGAGAAAGAAATTAAGAAAACAATAACACTCACAGTAACTTCAGTAAAAGCTAAATACCTAGGAATTAATCTAAAAAGTGAAAGACTTCTACAAAGAAAACTACAGTACTCTGCAAAAGGATGTTAAAGTGGGCATCAGCAAAAGGAAACATGCCCCGTGCTCTGGGTAAGCAGAGCCAATATTGTCAAAATGGCCACACCTCCAAAACTACTGTACAGATTCACAGCAATTGCAATCAAAATATCAATGACATTCTTTGCAAAACTAGACAAAACAATTTAAAAATTAATATGGAATCAGAAGAGTCTCAGAATAGCAAAAGCAATTTTGGATAACAAAAGCAAAGCACAAGACATCACACTAACTGACATCAAGTTATATTACAAAGCAACAGTGATACAAATGTCATGGAAGAAGCATAAAAACAGACACATGGATCAGTGGGACAGAATAGAGTATATAGAAACATCCTCAGACACATTCAGTTATTTTATCTTCTAAAAGGGGCTAAAAACATATGTTAGAAAAAAGGTGTACTATTGAACAAATGGTGCTCGGAAACTTGACTAGCTATCTGCAGAAGATTGAAACCAGGCCCATATCTCTCACCATGTACTAAACTAAAACCAAACGGATCAAAGATCCATTAAAACAGAAACATCAAACCTATTGGATTATAAAATAGATAAAAAAAACTTGATAGTTTTAAGCAAGGACTTCCTGAACAGAGTTCCAATTGCACAAGAAGTAACAGAAAAGGTCAACAAAAGGAATTAAATCAAATCAAAAAGCACAGCAAAGGAAACAGTGGAGTGAAAAGACAACCTACAAAATGGGGGAAAAAAAATCACCAGGTATTCTTCAGACAGAGGGCTAATATTTATAATACACAAAGAACTCAAAAAAAAAAAAAAAAAAAAAAAAAAAAAAAAAAAAAAAAAAAAAAAAAAAAAAAAAAAAAAAAAAAAAAAAAAAAAAAAAAAAAAAAAAAAAAAAAAAAAAGAAAAGAAAAACTAAATCAACTAAAATAAAAGACCCAATCAAGAAATGGCTAAGTGAAATGAACACTTTCCAGAAGAAAAAGTACAAGACCAACAAACATATGAAAAAAAATGTTCAATATATCTGGCCATTAAAACATGCAAACAGTGCTATAATTTAATCTTACAGAAGTAAGAATGGTGACGAGCAAGATGTCAGAGTAACAAATGCTGGTGTGGCTGCAGTATAAAAGGAAATTTCCAACATTGTTGGTGGAAATGCACAATATTATGACCATTATGGAAATCAGTATAGAGATTCCTCAAAGAATTAAAATTAGAAATGCCCTATGACCCAGCTATTCCTTCTCCCCTAAAAAGCCTAAGGGATCATATTACAGCCATATGTTCATATCGATGTTTATAGCAGCACAATTCATAATAGCTAAATCCTGGAAGCAATCTGTAGGCCTATCAGAAAAAAAAAAAAAAAAGAATGGATAAAGAAAATGTACTATATTCTACTATATATGTAGAATACTATTCAGCTATAAAGAGGGAAAAATTTGAGAGTTTATAGGCAAATGCATGTGCCTGGAAAATATATTGTGAGAGAAATAAATCAGACATATAAGCTTAAATATCATATGTTATCTTTCATTTCAGTAAGGCAATGCACAAAGAGCAAAATAAAGGATGGCTAGAAGAAAACAAGGGAACACATCTCTTCTAAATAGTAAGGGCTTCAGGGGACTGAGGGCAAAGTTAGAGTGGGAGGAGAAGGAAAAATAAGAGAAGTAAGAAAAAATAAGATATGCCATATACATGTACCATATATTCACAAGGAATGTAAACATTATATGTCCTAAACATGGGTTAAGAATAAAATGAGAATGTAAATGAGGAAAGGAGATTTAGAAATGGAGGAAGAGAGGTTAGTAGGGAGAGGGAGGGGATTTTGAAAAAGAAACAAACTTTGTTAATAGCTGCACCTACTCCCCAAGATGAATGTAAACTTCATTTACCATTAACATGTTCTAATAAAACAAAAATTACAATGAAATAAATTTCTTTTATATTTGCAAAGGATGTTATGCTATAATTTGGTTTTTTTTATGTAGTTTTAATATCAGAGTAATAGTCACCTTATAGAATTAAACAGAAAAATATTTCCTCTTCTTTTACTTTTTGAAAATGTTGGTAAGCACTTGATACCAGATTCTTTAAATGTTTAATAGAATTCACCAGGGAAGCTATGTAGAGTTTCTTTGTGGTATTTTTAATTACAAATTCAATTCTTTATCTGATCTTTAGATCTTCTTTTATTAGTTTAAACATTTTGTATCTTCTTAGGAATTTATTCATTTCTTCTACACTATATGATTTTTGCAGAATTTTATTGTAACATTTATTTATTGTTAAATGATTTATATTTTATAGTGTCAATAGTGATGTGTACTTTCATGGTGGATTTTAGCAATTTGTACATTTTCTCTTTTGTTTTTAAACATTTGTCACTTTGCTGAAGGTTTCAAAAATCAATTCTTTTGTTGAGTTTCTTTTTTATTTTCTATTCCTTACTTGCTGGTGGCTTAGATCTCTTTTCTGGTTTCCTTTTATCTTTTTTTGGTGCTGGGGATCAAACTCAGGGCCTTGCGCTTGCTAGGCAAGCACTCTAACTAGGGAGCTAAATCCCCAGCCTTTTTGAAATCTCTTTTCATTATGAAACGTTCTATTTCATCCTGAGTAATGTTTTTGTCTTACAGTCCACTATGACCATTTCATCTCATATTAACGTATGTGCTCTATAGTTTTAATGGTTTTTGCTTGCACTGTATAATATTATTTACCCCACTCCATTTATCCTATTTACATCTTTAAATGTAAAAGGTACCTTTGTGGATAGCATTGCATTGTGCTTTTGGTCCATTTACTTAATCCCTCCGATTTCAATGAAACATCTAATCCATTTATTTTTAATTATTTGCTGATAAAGTTACATTTATTGTTACCATTTTGGTATTTTTTTCTATTTACTTCTGTCTCTTTTGTTCCTTTATTCCATCATGATAAACATCTTTTGTGTTAAGTAGATACTTTCTAAAATATTATTTTAAGTATATGTTATATTCTACATTTTTGAAATATTATTTTAGATGTTTCCATGTAGAATAAAATACATTTCTTAATTCAAAATAACCTAGTTTAGATTGGTAGTTTCTTCCTATCATCTTCGGTGTTCTTGTCTACATTTATTTTTATTACATATGATTTTAAATCAGAAAATTGCAGAACGGTTGCTCTGCTTTTATTGTGTCTTTTCTCTGAAACGTTCATGTGTTTGTGGCTTGGTTTCCAGTATCACAATGTCAAAAGTAGTCATGATGGCACTTTCCGCAGGAGGGAGTAATGTAGTTAGTTGGTGTAGGACTCAGAGTTTGTTCTTGCCAGAGCAAGAAAGCCTGAAGCTAATCCCTGAATTTCTCTTTGGCATTCTGTACGGTAACATAATGCTTCTTTCTTGCATGTGTGCCTGTTATAGTGCCATTTGCCCTCAGGCCCTCAAAAAAGGTCATAACAATGGATCCTTTGCTCTTGGACTGTCAGCCTGCAAAATTGTGACCTAAATAAACCTCCTTCCTTTGTAAATATCTAGATTCAGGCATTTTGTTGTAGTAACCAAAAATAGATTAGTACTACAGTATTATTAAAAAAATACAGATTTACTATACTTTCATATGTAACTATCTGTACTAGTGCTCTTTGTTGTAGTTGTTCTGATCTCTCACTTTTCCCGTAGAAATTGTGGTGCATTTATGGTGGTAAACATCCTCACTCAAAAGACTACATCATACTATTCACCCATTGGACCAAATGACTAGGCACTTTTATTTAATGAACTTTTTTTCTGATTCTCATAATAAAAATGAGATTAGTGGAAATGATTTAAAATAATATGTATCATAATTGGAATGAGAATATTTGTTTATAAGTATATGATATCATTATATTAGCTAATTTTAATGAGTTCTTTCTATAGCAAATTAAGTTTACATTACAACAACCATTCATTCCCAATTTGGCAGACAACTGTGTTTTTGCACATACAGATGGCATCCAATGTTATTTTCAAGTATGAACTTCTGTTAACTTTATTCTACATATTATTCCAGAATGCACACCACATGTATTGCTTAATCCCTTTCATTAGCTCATAGGGAGAAAAAGTTTAAGTGATTTCTTAAAAGCAAAATCAATTTTAGAGGCTAGAAGTAATGTACACCAAAGACTTTAGAAAATGTTAGGAAACTCTCTGTACTTTTTGACACAAATTCTCCTCTGTTTTTATGTTAATGAAGCCACATTATGCTATAATTCTGACAGAAATCTTGACAATGTGGCCACTATTATATGTCTGGTTTTTAATATATTCATTAAACACTGAACACACAAATATATCTTGAATGTATGAATAAATGATGTAATTTGCCAATTATAATATATTGCAGCATTATAAATAGAAAAATATCCAACCAAAATCAATAAATAATGTTTTTCTGTATGATATATAGCATACCATTTAATTAGTGCATGTAGAGAATATTTTAATAAAAATTATTTTTCCCTTAATAGGCCATAAAACAATAAAATCAAGTCTCTACTTCATTTCTCAAACCCTCATCAAAATTCAGGTAAACAAAACTTTCACTGAACCTACGACCTAAAAAATAATGTTTATATTTGGCTCTTTGGGAAATGAAAGGATGAGGCAGGCTGAAAAGTAAAACACCTATTGAAGTTTTCTCAGCTAATATGAAAAATATATTTGTCTTAAATTTAAATACAGACTTCTGTAATTTTACAGAAGTATATATCAAGTTCACATTTTAAAAATTATTTTTGTAATAGAGTAATTTTAATTCCTAAGATCAAATGTATCATAAAATTACCTTAAATGAGAAAAAAATACACTTTTGTTTTTAATAAATAATTTCTTCAAAGTATACATCTCTATATTTAAAATGCTTAAAGTCATGAATGCAGAGGCATAATTCTAATATTTTATATGAAATGTGCATGCTTTCATTGGTGAACAGTAGAAATGTGATTTTACCTAAAATGCCCATGATATAGTGCAGATTTTCATACCAATTATATAATTATATAAACTCTATTTACCATTTTAAATTAAAAAAAAGTGCTTTATTTTGCTAACTACAGGTAATATAATTTCTTCTAACTTAGGAAGATCTAGCTGATGATTTCAGTATTTGAAAGCACCATTTTTTTTCCCACAAAGCTGCAATAATTATGATATCATAGCTGTGGAAGGATGAGAAGAGAGTTTTTCTCAAAGCTCTCCATTACTGAATTGATTTGCATTAGATCATTACTTTGCAGACTTTACAGTTCTTCCATAAGATAATTTTTTTCCTCAGGGAAATGAGTACTTTTTAAATCCACAAACCTATACTTTCCAATACCACAATTGGCTGATTGTTCGGACTTTGAAAATCTATTCCATAGCATAATGCATAGAGAAATAAAACATATAAACAGATGTAACTCTCCCCTTTTTGCTGTGTTCCCTTATATTTGGTTGTGTCTATTGTCATTTGTCAACAAGAAACTCAACATATTCATTCTTTATCTTAGATATTTTGAATAGTGTCACAATAAACATTCAAATGTAGATGTCATTCAGCATAATGATTTCATTTCCTTTGACTATGTAGCCATAAGTGGGATAGCTGGGTCACAGAGTAGATCTATTAGTATTATTATTATTATCATTAGTATTAGTATTGCTGTTATTATTCTTACTATAGTTATTAGTATAATTGTCATTATTGTAGTCATGGTGGCAGAACCCTGGTTCTTACTCATGATAAGCATATGCTGTACCATTTATCTACCTTTAACCCGAATCCTAATTTTTGGAACTAACTCCATACTGTGTTACATAAATTTACACTAATTTACATGCTCGACAACAGTGGGCAAAGATGTTTCTTTCTCCATATCCTTGCCAGGTTTTGCTTTTTGTCTTTTTGATAAATAGTTATTCTTACTTGTAAGGAAATACGTCATTGTGGTTTTGACTTGCATTTTCCTATTGGTGACACAAGTATTATTTTTATGTACCTGTTGGCCACTTGACTGTCTTTTATTTTAAAGTGTCTGTTAAAATTTTTCCCAGTTTTAATTGAATTATGTGACTATTTTTGCTATCAAGTTTTATTTATTATATGATCTAAGTATTATATGTCTGAGGCATAGTTTTCAAATATTTTCTCCATTTCTCCAGGTCTCTTTTCACTATGTTTACTGTTCCATGTGTAAAAGCTTTTTGGTTTGACACAATCCAATTTTTCTACTTTTACTTCGTTGTTTCTAATTGTGAGCGCTTTCCAATACTAATCAGAACAAAACAAAACAACAACAAAAAAAAACCAAAACTTTTCATTTGTGGAAACATAGATCAACCTGCGTGGAAGACACTGAATTAAATCAGACATAAAATGATAGATACACCATGATCTCACTCATATATGGAACCTACCAAAGTTAATATCATAGAGGTAAAATGTGGATTAGTGGTTACCAGGAGTTGGAGAGAGCGAAGAGGAAATTGAGAGGCATTTGTCAATGAGTGTAAGATTACAGGAATGTAGGAATAAAAGGTTTTCGTGTTCCATTTACACAGGACACAGCAGGGTGACTGGAACAAAACAATAATGTATTGTATATTTCAAAGTAGTTAAAAGAGTACATTTTTAATGTTTTCACCACAAATAATTGTTAAATGTTTACAGAGATAGGTATTATATTACCCTGATTAGGTCATTTTGCAATGTGTTTATGTATAGAATGGACTGTATGCCCTAAATAGGTACAATTATGTGTCAATTAAAAATAAGATGAAACACAAAAAGAGAATACAACGAGAATAATATTTCAGTGTGATAAATAAATATTAATTACTCCAGAATAGAGAGACTAATAATGTAAACATCATTTAAAAAATTTAGTGAGTATGTTCGGAAAATTACAGCAATATCACTGAAAATGTATATTTCTAAAATATATATGTCATAAATCTAATGTGTACATATTGCATACAATTATTCCAACCTAGAAAATTAGTAATAAAAGGAAAATAATCTTATATCACCCTAATATGAAGTGTGATAAAAACAAAGTGCATGTCTAAATTTATTTTTAAAAGCATTACAGTAAAAGACATCTTACCATTAACACTTCTCAAAATAGTACTCAGTTGAACACAATTATTAACATCATTCTTGCTTCATTGTGAAGTGTTTCTGGTAGATCCCTTTCATGAGAGTCTGTGATTGTACTGCATGACTGCCTTTATGTCCTGAATCAATTCAAACCTCGTACCTTTCATAGTCATTTTGATCCAGAAGGCATAGTGTATCAGATCTGGAGAATAAACTGGATGAGGCCACACCATAATGCTTTTTTCAGCCTATCCTTCTACTGAATGGCACTCAGAACCAGTATTCACTGTATTTTTTAAAATAATACCTCATAAAGACATTCACAAAAGAGGACTTCCAGAACTGCTGCAGAAAGTCGCAAGAATGCTGGCATTAGTATGTTCAAAGTGAGGGAGGGGATTATTTTGAGGGGAATAATAGCAATATATCTTTTATTGCAATCTTTTTTTCATTAAACATTCACAGTATATTCAAGTAACATCTCTTGTAATCATAAGTATCAGTTATTTAATATGCCCAATATCTTTCATAGTGCTTGTTGTTTTCTACTTAGTTTTGGATGCATTTCTCCATTGATTTTGTTTTATGATAGTGGGCACTTTATTTCCTCTACAAAATCTTTATTTTTAATAGAATTTTATTAAAATTTATCCAAAGTTACACAAATTTACAGGCCATTGCACAAGCTTACAGACCACAATACATTGTGCCTTTTGCTTATGACAGCGAGCAGTGTGAATAACCACATAAAAGCAGCATTAAGTCACAACTACATAAAGCTACTATAGTACCTAGTATATGTGTAACTGTTTTAAATTTGGGTTATTAGGTTCTTATTTTTAAGATATCATTATTCTTCTGGAGTCCCATTCCCCTTCCTCTTTGCCCTCTTCTTGTTCCCTTGAATTCTTTGACTATTACCTTATATCTAACACTTGGCCTTTTTGTATCCATTGCTTACCTTTTTCTTTTGTTTGTATTTTGCCTCACTCAAATGAGGGATACAATATCAGTACTGTGTTCCCTGGACTCCAGGTAGAATTTGGACAAGCAATGACAGTAGAAGTAGTAGGTTGAAAGTTAGAAAAAATAAAGAATAAAATTTAAAACTGTTAAAGGAATATATTGTTGCTATGGATGAGAAAACATGAGGCAATTTAAGAATTCAGAAGGTAATGTTTAAGAATATAGGTGGAATTATTTATGATCTTGAAAAGTGCACAATGGCTGTGGGTACAGAAAATGAGGAATGATTACATTATTCATATTACTTCTTTGTGTCAAGCATTAAACTAGGTTTGGTATTTGATTGATGAATAAAAAATCCATACTCTCATTGGGATGGAAATCTAACCCATGTACTAAGGAAGTAAATTTCCAATTACAAAATAGCAGGGTAAATACTATACCAAATTTAGTTACTAGTTGCTAAGAAACCGACAGCATGTATACTTCTCTAAGCAGGATTTAAGGATATATGATTACACACTACCTCAAGTTTCATTAATTTTGCATACTATAATTTGTCTTCAAAGGTTTAAGGATCATTAACATCTTGAGTTTATTTAAGTTTTGGAAACAAAACAGTATATTTCATTGCTGCTTATCATAAGTATTCTACGTATGTCTAGGACACTAATCGTTATAAGGAAAAGGTAGTTAATTTGGAAGTGGAGTTAAGAACAGGGATGGGGAAAGAAGAAGAGTACATTTTGCTTACTCCACAGAATTTGAAACATAGATAAAATAAAATTTTGTATATATTCCCCCTGTGATTCTGTAGTAACTTAGTAATGTGTATTATTTTTATGTATCCACACACACAATATATGTATACTTGTGTGTGTCTGTGCATGTGATGACGACCACGAAAATTGACTACATTCATACACAATCTATTTCATTTATTTAATTATGCATTTCATTGTTCATTTATTAAACACCTATTAACTAAAAGTTCTTAAAATTTCCAAAGTTATGTCCTAAAAATTTTATGAAGATGTGTAAGACATAGCATCCACCGTTAAAGAAAGTGTCTTGCTGAGAGTATGGCATTACAAAATGCCAAGTGTTACTACTGAAATTTGTACAAATTATTAGGAAACTATATAAAGTGAATTAGAGTTCATTACAAAAATGAACATGAATTATCTGAAATATTTAATAATGATATTTTGTTATCAAATTTGATATGTTGTGTTATCAAATTTGTACATGTGAAAAGTATAGTTACCTAATAGCATAAATAATTTATTGTATACTCCTAAATTTACTGCGAGTATGATTAGCTAAATATTCATGAGATGAATTTCTTTATTTTTAAAAAATTATGTTAAATCTACAAAAATAAATATGAAATACAGAGATATCCAATATCCTACATACATATCTCTCCACTATTGTGCTGTTTATTAATTGATAAATCTTTATTGATGCAGTATTATTAATTCTACACATTATTCAAGTCCTATTTCTGTTCCAGTACCCATTCAGAATACTACCCTACATTTAAGTCTCATGTCTCTAGGTTTCTTGTGCTGTAACAATATCTCAGAATTTCCATGATTTGATGATATGAAAATTTGGAGTAATTGTCAAGAAGTATCCTCATGTGTGTTTTTTTTTTTTCCTTCTGATGACCTTGTTAAGATTAGGCTAGGTTTCATGAACGAAAGCACAGAAGTACAGAGTCAGTTTTCCAGCACAGCTTATCAGAGTACTCACTGTCAACTTGGCACTGTGGATGTTAACCTAGAGCAGCTGGCTGGTGTAGTGTTTCATTTGTTTTGTTTCTCCAAAATAAAGTTTCTCCTTTTTTTCCTTTTATACTGTATTCTTTATCACAGAGCACAGCACATCAAAGGAATGCAGAGTTATTCTTTTGCTTCTTTAGGGGAAACAATCTGTATCAGTTATTTGAAACGCTTCTGTAAAGAGGATTTGTCTATTCTTATTTGTTTATTCATTTATTTATTTATTGAATCAAGTGTGCCAATATAGAAGGAGATTTTTATATTTTACACTAGGTCAAAACCTACTATTTTATTGCTAAAATTGTTTCAACTCTGGCTGTTGGGAGCTTTTTCAGTTGGCTCCTATGTTCCTTTATATATTCCATCGATATGATTGGGTACTTCCTTTATTTCTGCCACTGCTAGATAGTCCAGACTCATCTTGCATAATTCTTTCCTTAATCTTCATACCTGTCACTTTTATAAGAAGCCTTGGCTTCTGTTATTGGAGCATAGTCCTGAATCAGATCTGTGTGCCGGGTATTTTCATTGCTGCTAAAATATTGTTGTTTCTTGTAACTTTCAGCTGATATAGCAAAAAGAGATATGCATTTACTTAGATATCAGTAAGTATTTCTAAATGCAACTCTATATGTCTATATCAAGCTAGGAATGAATTTATGTTAATGTCCCCAGCTGGGTCATTTCTGCACAGATCAGTAGCCTATTACTTTGCATATTCATAACCTCCCACACTAAAAGTGAGAAACCTGACCTCTGCCATCCACCACCTACCACCCATTTACTCAGGTGTGCAATTTGATTATATACATAAAACAGTATGGGGAATTGTTACTAGTATTCCTCCAGGAAACTGCTGTATCAACTGGCTTACAATGTTTACTTACATCCTTTGCCTATAGTCCCACAGATGCCTCTTATTTCCAAAGTTTCTTATATCAGCATATTTTACCCCAATGCTTTCTGTGAGATTTTTCGTACATTTGCAATACGGTTATATTATTCAGTCTCACTGCAAACTGTCTCCTGTTATTATATGGTTTGCTAAATACTGGTATGATTTTTAACTTTATACTTATTAATAGTCACTCTTTGTGTTATAGAGTTTGATTGGTTTGACAAATGTGCAATATCCTAAACTACCATTTCTGTATTACACAGAGTAGTTCTGTCATTCCCTTCTGTGTTTCACCTATTCAGTTCTACCTCCCTATTTCTGACAGTGATTGATTATTGCTGCCATTGTTTTGTTTTCATCTAGAATATCATATAATTTGACTTATTCCATATGTTGACTTATTTCATATGTTATATCTCAGGGTTGTTTCCCTGAGCAAGTTTAAGATTCATCTATTTGTTTCCACGAATAGTTCACATGCTTTCTGTTTTTCATTTTATAAATATACTAACCCAGAGCTTTATTATATTCAAGAATATGTGCATCTTTCACCACAGAAAATTTTAGAACATATATATTACCTTAAAAAGAACCCAAATACATTTTTTGGTTTACCATGCCAGACAACCTTGAACAATGACGAATGTATTTTCAGTGTCTGCAGATTCCCATATTCTATTCGTTTCACTGGAAATGAAAATACATAATATGTTGGATTATAAGGCTGAGTTGTATCACTTGGCATGTTGTATATCTCGATATTTCATTCTTTTCTATTGATAAATAATACTCCATTTTAGTGATATCTCACCTAATTTGTTGATCAGTTGATGGATTTGGGTTGATTCCATCTTTGAGTTATTATGAAGGATGATGCTGTAATATTCATAAATGAGTTTCTGTGTAGGCTTAGATTTTCATGTACCTTGGCCATATACCTAGAAATGGAATTGCTGGGTCAAGGGGTAAATCTCTTTAATCATTTCATGAACTATAAGACTGTTTCAAGTAACTTTTCCTTTTCATAAACCTCCTGACAGTATATTAAGTTTCTGGTTTTCCGTATTCTACATCCACTTGTATTATTTGATTTTTGACTCACCTTTCTAATGGGTATGAATTGGTAATTCATGTGATTTTATTTGCCCAATTAAATAATAACATCAATCATTTCTTTATATGCTCATTGGCTCTTTTAATATGTTCTTTGGAAAAGTATACATTTTCTCATCTTTAAAACTGGGTTATTTGCCTTTTATTATTGAGGTGCGACTTTTACATATTCTGAATAAGATTTTTATCATATGTAGGGGTAATCAAAATGTACAATGAATGTTTAAATTAAAAAAATTACATTAAGAGAAATTAACCCCCTCAGAACACCTCCCTACCTAGTGATATCTCATATATATCCCTTCAAAAACTGCCTCAAAAAGGGGAAAGAACAATGGGAAAGTTTTTGAGGCAGTTTTTGAAGTCCTCTTTCTCTGTGTTGTGATAAAAAGTACAGTGAATACTGATACTGCATGTCATTTCACATTAAGGCCAGCTCAGAGATCCATCACAGTGTAACTTCTACCTTATTTACTGACTCTGATGCCATCTGACTTCTGGCTCTTAAAATCATAATGACCATGAAAGGTAAACATTTTTCATCATTTCAAGACATCAAGCTAGCCATAAAAGCCCAAATGCAAACATTTGGGAACAAGGACTTCCAGAACCACTTCACAAAATGATGAGAATAATGAGATAAATTTATTCAAAGTGAGGGGGAATATTTTGAGGGGAGTTAAGGGCAATTCATCTCTTATTGTAATTCATTTTTAAAAATGAAACATTTACTATATATTTTGATCATACCATGTATGTAATTTGTAATTAATAGCTCCTATTCTGCTGATTCTTGTTTTCACTTTGATGAGATCTTTGAAGCACAAATATATTTATTGGCTGAATTCCAATTTATCTATTTTCTCTTTTGTAAGTCACATGACCCTTGGCTATTACAGGAGAGAGTACTTTGCCAAATCCAGTGGTATGCGGGTGTAACTGTAGTTTTTCTTCTATTATGTTTATAGTTTCAGATTTTATGTTTCAGTCTTTTACCCATTTTAATGTTTCTGTATGACACACGGTAAAAGTCTGGGGCTGGGGATTTAGCTCAAGCGGTAGAGTGCTTGTCTAGCAAGCACAAGGCCTGAGTTCGATCCCCAGCACGAAAAAACAAAAAAACAAACAAACAAAAATTCTAACTTCCTTTCTTCATGTGATTATTCAGTTGTCTCAAAACATTATTGATAAGACTTTTCTTTCCATGTTGGATAATCTTGATACACTTGTTAATATCAATTGACTATAATGTGTGGAATTATTGCCAGATACTCCTTGTATCTTACTAATCTTTATATCAAGCATTATGCTAGTATAATAGTACAGTACAATGGAATTTTAAAAATTATAATGTTTTTCATTTAGAGACAAGTAGTGTTTTCAAATTTTCTCTACAACATAAATACCACTCACTCTTCTCTTGAACCCAGGTGAATGGACAGCATGTGTACTTGGTGACATCAAGAGGTCAAGTTCTCCAAACCTCTTTGTACTGGAGGCATAACTATCACTCCTTCCTGTCAGCTTAGATAAGCAGAAAGAGTGTGCGGATACTGGCACCAGGAGGTTAGGGTCCAGAAGGAATAAAGCAACCCTAGGGTTGTCTATGTCTCACTGTGTTCCCTTTCTTGCTGTTTCTTAGTATATAAAACCTTGCACACCTGCACATGGTGTGATGGTAATGAGGCAAATGAGGCCCCTCCATTTCATCAGTGTTACCGTTGAATAAAGCCTTTTGATTTTCCAAGAGGATGAGGGCTTCATTTGCATCAGATCACCCTCTCAATGTACATAAGTTTATGAGGGTCTGTCACAGCAAGAAACAGAGAGGTGGGAGAACGCAATGAGTCACTAATCATCTCCATGCTTGCTTTAATCTTCTCAGCCATCTTAGTTCTTTTCCTTCCTTGTGGAAAGGAAACTGGTCTGGACTTCCTGGGGCCAGAATCTGCATAGTCTGTTACTTGACCCAAGCTGAGGAGAGGAACGATGGCATTTATGCCCTAGACCTGATGAAGTTTCGAGAAGCCACTTATCTCTAAAAGGGAGAAACCTAACTTTTAAAGTCCTCTTTTTGTGCTGGTTACAGCATTATAACACTAGTACCTCACCATCTTGATTACAATTGAGCTATAGGCAGTTTCAAAGTCCTGAAGTTTTAGTGACATTTTTTGTTAATTTTCAAGATGGTTTTGATCTTTCTGCATCGCTTACAATTCCATAGAAATTTTAGAATCAGTTCATCAGTTTCTATAAAAAAAAATCTGACAAGATTATGACATGTTTGGTGTTGATTTTGTAGTCCAGTTTCAGGGGTATTGTCACCTTTGCATTAAGTGTTCCACTGCATGAACATGGGATAATTTTTCCATTTATTTAAATCTTAATTGATTTCAAAATATTACATAGATTTCAGAGTACAAGTTTTGTACTCTTTAGGTTAAAATTATAATTATATTGCCAAATATTTTATTTTTGATGTTATTGTGAATGGAATTGTTTCTTATTTTCGTTTTCAGATTGTTCATTGCAATTGTGTACAAATACAATTGATTTTCATACATTGATTTTCCATTATTCAACCTCACAGAATTCAACTTTACTGTAGTCAAAAATCTATAATTTGTATGTGTGCATGGGCATGCACGTGCATGTATTTCTTATGATTTTCTGTATTAAAAATATCATTTGAGGACAGGGTAAATAGCAGACTGAAATCCTGCTATTATAACTGAGCAGGCAAAATAGGTCTTTAAAAAATATTTTATTACAGATAAACTGTTTCTCCATGCTTCCTCATGCTGAAAATGTAAACTGCCACCCCCCACCCAGGCCTTACAGCAAGGATTCCAATATTTCCAGCCCTTTGGCTTAATGCTTGGATAAATATAAATATAAGTGATTGTGTATATTTGAAAGGAGACTAGTTACCCTCCCAATTTTGCCAAATTGTCAGCAATCTCATTGCTTTATTTGTTTGTTTTTCATTTTCACTGGGCATTTCTTATACTCTTGGTTATGAGAGGTCAGACCAATTCAGAAATTCTGATAGCTGGCCTCAGATTTAGACCTGACCTTATCCAAGCCCGGGCTTGTGAGTATGAGGTAAGTGCCTGGCCAGTAGGGGTGTGAATGATGAGGGCCCTAATATTCTTAACATGGCATTCCCAAGGTGAAGTCTTCCAAAACAAGGATCTCTCCTGCTATCTATTAAAGCAAAAGTAAAAAAGAAAAACCAACAATCTAGGGGCCAAACATAAATAACAGATATGTGTTATTTCACCTGATGTTTTGATTCAGAGTATTTCAGGATCATTATTGGCTAGCATGTAAAATCTGGAAAACTTTTAGGTAAATAGCTTGCTTTTCTGTGTGTGTGGTAAAATCCAATCTCTCACTACATGGCAGAAATGAACTTCCTGCTTGGAATCATTCTCTATTTGCTATACTCCTTGCCAGTCATTCACATGTACAGCAAAGAGGTCAGTGGCAGCTGCCCCTCAGGGTATGGTCTATGCTATTGTTTATTTCTTCTACTCTGCTGGTTGAGGTTAAATGATTAATCTATGTTGATATCTCAGCCTGTTGCTATATTTCGGTGACATAAATTGTACATATATAAGAATAAATTCATTTTAGAAGAATAGAAATTTATATGTTTATCTTAGATTAATTGTCAAGTTTCTTACAGCAATGGGAGAACTTTTTAGTTTAGAAATTATTTCTTTGATGCTACTTGAAATATTTCTGCTGTTTACAATGCTTATTGAATACAACTAGTCTTTCAGCTCCTCAACTGAACTTTTAATAGAAGTCAGTATCACCTGAAATGATAAATTAAAAACAGAACGTCAAGCTGCTTTTTAACTTCAAGGCTCATTTAATATAATTGATCACTATGAAAGCAAACAATAAACAATTAAAGAGAGATCCTGTCCATATAATATATATCAAATATTTTAATTGTCTTCATTAGGAATGCATGAAAAAGCCAAAATGTCTTTTGGTTGCGGAAAGTAATGATCCAAGATAAAAATATATCAACATGGGAGAAAAATAGCACATAAAACTATTTCTGAGTTGTCACTTGGAATTAGAAGCACCTCTCCATGACATATAATTGTCAATCCTTTGATTCAGGTATTAAATGTGCAGATGATTAAAATCTTAGTCAAAGAAAATCAATTAACAGTGTAGATTATTCTCAGAAGTGAGCTACAACTTTATACATGAGATACTTAGAATGCTTCATATTAAGTAAGCCTTGATAAATGATTTGATGTCCAAATGAAATGCAGACAGTAATTTGCACATAGTAGGGATCATAATACAGAGGCTGTGCATAAGACTGTATGCTTCAATATTAGATAATACTTTAATACTGGATGTCTCAACCATGGGACCATAATATTTATGTCTGAATACTGTCAGGGGAAGTTGCCTTGTGCATTGTACAATATTATTAACTAACACTCTTGTCTTCTACCTATTAGATAACAGTAGGAATCCTGTCATTGGTACAAGACCAGCTGCTTGCCCAAGGATAGACCAGTTATTTAAGAGTCAAGGCGATAAGGCAAGGAAGGCGATTTTATTCATAAAACCCAGCTCAACGAGAAGAGAGGGGACTCTAGTCCAAACTCCTTGCTGAAAAGCTGACTTAGGGATGGTTTACTAGCATACGGGTGGTCAGCTTCCCGCAACAGATATGTCAGATGGTGCACATCTGATTCTTAGAGTCTAGTCATGAGCTGCTTTTCAGTTTTGTAAATCTCAAGAACAAAGATCAGTATTTCTCAGGCTATTTTTGTCACTGATTGGTTACATATTACACAATGCAAACACTGAAGGGCAGGTACATATCCTAAGAGCCTGTGCTGATTGTCAAATTTCAAATAATGAGAAAGGGCACCTCCTGGTAACGAACCCAAACATCCTGAATACTCAGGTTTGATTCCATAGTCAAGATAGCCAAAAATATTTCTCAATATTACAAATATCACTTGGACAGCAATGCCATCTGTTGAGAAACATAGTTTAATATTATACTGTTTAAACATTAATGTTTCCAGGTTTGGCGGGTGCTGGGGTCTGCTTTTGGAGGGATTTCTAGGTTCTCTTCTCTCCTGAGCAAAGAATCGAGGAAGACAAGTGCAAACAGTAGCAAAGTTTTATTAAAGGTGGGAAAAGAAATAGGCTCTGCAGAGCAAGTCTGGGCCAAGTAAAGTAGAAAAATAAGTACACTTTACATTGGCGAGGGTGGACCACTGTGCAAAAGAGAACACAGTGGCGAAAACTCGGTGTGGACTGTCCATTTCGTGTCACTCACTCCTCAGGCTGACATCAGGTCTAGGCCACCCTATCAGAAACCTGCTGGCATTCTCCAGAGAAGTCCATGTGCAGGGCTTTGGGAACTGTTCTGTGCATGTGCTCCAGGATCTTGCCACATCTCCTGTGCCCAGCTGGTTTTAGTCACACCCTACATTCCTGTCTCATTACCACACATATCTCATGATTATTCAACACAGTAAGTCCCCGAGTTACAAACATTCGAGTTGCAGACTTTCACAGATACGAACAGATCTCGCATTGCCAACATTCATAGAGGCAAACAAATCTTTGAAGTAGCTCATGTGTCTACCCGACATTTTCACAGATGTACTGTGTGCTTACTGTGCAGTGCAGTAATGCACAGTTGTACAGAACAATCAGGGACTTACTGTATTTGTGGGGGTGTTTATTTTATTCTTTACATTGTATATTTGTGTCAAAAATGTAGACTCACTTTACTGGACTTACCAACAAATCCGATTTACAACCCTTCTCCTGGAATGGAACTCATTCCTAAATCAGGGACTTACTGTATTAGGAAATACAAACATGCACATTCAATTTCCATAACTAAAGGAAACAGGGATTTAAAGATACTGTCACTGCACTGGGTCTAAGACACTCTGGAAGTTAACATGAGAAACTTAACCCACACTGAACATAAAATGTTTGGAGGTTTGCTGACTCCAATCTTGGAAAAATAATTTTCAGAATCTAGCAGTAAGAGGACGGAAAGGGTGTATTGGCAGAGATTGTAGTACACAGTCAATACTGCAGTGTAGGTATTCAGAGAAATGACATGCATTACAGGTTGGAAGTGGGAATCTTTATGTCTTTTTGGTGGTGGAAATATGTGCAATTTGATAATCTAAAGTCTTGGTCTTGGTTTGGTGGGTGGGACAGGATGATCCAGTCACAGTAAGATAATGGTGTCTTCATACAGGAAACTCTATTTTGTGGGTGAAAATGTGGTATAGTTACAGATGAAAGAGAACCCTTGAGGAATAAAAAGGAGTGCCCAAGCCTTTTGCAGGTAAAAGAGAATTGTCCAGGCTTATTGTGTGGTGAGAGAAGAGAGACGAAAGTTAAATGAATGAAAATAATAAAAATAAACAGACAAAAAACTAGGCTTGTGTCCCAAAGCTAGAGTTTTCATATTCAAAATTGTGCTTTTCCAGCATTTGTTATTATTTGAAGGCTGTAAGGAAAAAAGACCACTTCTACACTTTTGTTGGGAATATTAACTGATACAACCACTATGGAAACCATTGTAGAGATTCCTTAAAAACTAAATCTAGAAATTCCGTTTCATCTAGCTATTCTCCTTGTAGGTATCCTAGAAGAGTTACAGACATCATAATACAGTGATACATGCATGCTTATGCCTACTAGCAGCATAATTCATAATAGCTAAATTTTGGAAGCAGCCCAAATGTCCAACAACAGATGAATGGATAAAGAAAATGTGGTATTTACACAGACTGCAGTACTACTTTGTTTTAAAGAAAGATAAACTTGAGTCTTCTGCAGAAAAATGAAAGTACCTTGAGAACATAATGTTAAGTGAAATAAATCAGACACACAAGATTAAATATAGCATGGTTTGTCTTTTATGAGAAACCCAAATATAAATAATAAGCAGAATAAAAGTTAATATGAAGTAGGGAGATAGATATTTCTCAAAGGGGAACAGTATCAATATGGAGGGAGGAAGCAGGGAAAGGAGATAAAAAAGGAAATAAAATGTGTTATGTACATGTTAATATAGATGGTAAAATTAAGGGCTACGAGCCTATGTCCCTCTACTCATTTGAATCTGAGAAATGCCCCAGGGTCAACCCCTTGACCTTCATCCTGAGGCCAACTACCATAGACAGAGATAAGAATAGTGAAGAACTCCAAAACATTCAGAAATATCAAACAAACAAACAAAAAAGAAGTATCAAACCAGGATGCCTGTGAGCCAGATCTGCCAGCATGACCCATCATGACCTTTCTTCATTTGAAATCTATTAAAGATTCATACATATGGACTGTATATCATGCATTCGATTATACAAGAGTGAATTACGGGAAAGGACATGTACAATAATCACAGGTGACATAACCCAGCATCCCATCAATCACACTGCCTGTTAGTTGTGCTCTGAAAAACCCAAATGGAAGGTGCCATAGGCTGGGGGCAACATTTTAAATTCCTAAGCACCACATATGAAGCACTCACGCCATTTTCCTTTTCGCCGTCATGAGCCCGCTCACTCTGAGAGTACCTTACTCTTAAACTCCATTAAACTTAGCTGCTTTTCCTTTACCATCTCATGCCACAGCCAATTCTCTGTTCATTGTGCTTAAGAACCCAGAAACCTGCTCCAGGATCCCATCATTCGTGATAATGAGGCAAGTGGCTAGCGCATGTCTGAGACTGACTGGGAAAGTAGATGTAACTTGCTAAGTACAAAATCCCAGGACACACTGCAGAACAGCTCCTAAAACCCCGGACCTGGACTTCTCATGAGAACTTGAGCAGGTACCTGACATCAGCCTGAGCAGCGGATGATACAAAAAGGACAGGGGACAGCAAACTCTTTGCTACTGTATTCTCTCTCGCATGGTGGTCCACTTGCGTGCTGTGGGGTGTACTTCTTTTCCTACTTTTCAATGGCTCAAATTCACTCTGCACAGTCTATTTCTTTTCTACCTGTAATACATGCAAAGCCTTGCTACCATTTGTGCATGTCTTGACCAATTTTTTGCTTAGGACAGAAATAATTTAGAAACAACCTCTGGAAGGAAACTCCAGCATCCCCAAACCTGGTAACACATTTGGCAAGCTAGCCAGGAGCAGGGAAGGCTTTTTTGGACACATATTTTTTTCTCTTTCTAAAATCTATGGTGGAAAAGGATTTTCCTTGTTTGTTTGTTTGTTTTGTTGGTTGGTTTTCATTTTCTTTTGTTTGCCTTTTCCTCTCTTTCTAGTAGGAAAGATCCAATCCCCTTCTCTTTATTATTGCAATAAACTAAGTGATGGCAAGAGATTGGTACAGAATGGCAGTTTACCTTGCCATTAGGCTGTATAACAATTTGACCCTGAAGGAGTCATAGTGGGCTACGAAGTATGGCGAGTTCTAAGGAAAAAGACACCAGTGCCACTTGCTTCGCTGTATGTCTGGGGGTACGGCTGAATCTCTGGCAGGATGTTCTGGGGATTCAGCTGGTTTGCATTCTTCCACGGGGAATCCCCTCTGCAGGACCCCAGACCTAGTCTCTCCCTCCATAGGCCCATTGCAGCTAGCTAGTTGGAGCCCCAGGGGCTCCACCCTTGTCTTTACTATTGCAATAGTGTTTGGGTCTAGCAACTAGGGAATGGCAAGAGATGGATATAGAATGACAGTCTAAATTCTTCAGTTAGATCTTTTCTTTGCAAAGAAACTGGTGGTAAAGTGGTGGGAATTCTCTTATGTTCAGGCTTTTATTGCTCTTTATTTCTGTAAAGGCCCAAGAACTGTAGCACTTGACCATAGCAAGAAAACTGGACACTGGGCACACCACCTGAGCCGTGCTCCGTTTGTCAGGCAGCCGATGTGTCTGACTCATGGCACTGGAGGATTGACCGTCCCCTCTCCTGGAGAGGGACTAGGCCAGACAAAATATCCATCCCCTGCTCTCATAAATAGCACAGAAGAGACCTGGGGCAACTTGCAGTGCTCCTGTCCACAGACATCTCCATCTCCTCCATGAAACTCTGAATGACCCTGGGTTGATGGGTAGCAATTTCAATTTTTTGGCTTCCGTTTTGACTGCCTTCTGTGGAAAGCCCTCCTGTGGATCAACAGCTATTATTGGAGTCAAGGAGATCCCTAGTCAGAGCTTCTTTACTCTTGCTTTGACATGTCAATTCGAAGATCAAATGTCCTACCATGAGTTTTTAATTGTCTTACAGTGTCCTACTCCCTTACTAGGAAGAGATTAACTAGCAAAATTGGAGGCAATTCTCCAATTCTAGAAAAGGTCAAAGCAGATTTTTCCTGTCGGTATTATGCCAGGCCATGCTTCTAGGCACCGATGAGGTTCCCGGACCTACGCAAGCAGGCAGGGCATTAGCTACCTCCCCTGCCAAGACTCTGAGGAGATGTGGTTTGCTCAGGACAGAAAGAACCTAGAAACTACCTCTAGAAGGAGACTCCAGCATCTCAAGACTTGGTAACAGTAACTCATGTACCAGCTTCACACAAGGAATGTAAACATTATATATCACAAACATATACTAATAAATTAAAAAGTAAAATGATTTTCTTGTCTCCTTCCTGCCTGTGTTTTGTATCATCTATCCTACCTCATACACCATTTATTTAAACTGTAAAATCTTATATCATGGATGACAATGCTATATTTAGAACCATTTTACTAATCTTAGTTCATTTATCCAACTTTATAGGATAACGATGCGTCTGATGTCTTGCTATACATAAGTACTGTGTTAGGCATCCAGTTGCTTAAGAATGATGTGATAACTATTGATTTACAAGGTAATTTTAATCTTATTTTCAATAATTCACTCACATTGTTTTTCAGGTTAACATTAAGTAATGTCTAATGTTTGTTGATATTATTGAGTTGTTATTGGACCAAGGTTCAGCCTCCTGACAAAGGTATTTTAAGTAAATATGTGTATTTTGAAAATATTTGAAAAGAAATTTGCTATTATTTAGGTTAAGCAAACACAAATATAACAAATAATTCCTTAGGTTTTAAACAGGTTTCACAGCATTTTTTCTTTCAACTCTAATATTTACTCAATACCCAGTAAACAGTTATGGCATTTGTTTTGTGTCTGTACCATATTCTTCTACCTTATAGTAATATTCAGTCAAGAAATTATACTTTGACTATATATTTCTTTTTACCTTTTCACTGGACTGTCAGAAACTGTAACTATTGCCTTTTATTCTCAGCATTAATCATTGGTCAGGCACACAGTTATTGTCAATATTTGTTAAAGTATTAATGTAAAGATAAAGTATAATTCATCTTTTTCAAGCAGAATTTGAGAAGCAGGAATGGTTTGAGAAAAGACTAAAAAACAGATTTCACATTATTTTTACTTATTTTATTCCTTGCTCTTGTGACTGCATTTTTCACTCTACATTCTTATACTAGTTTTTTTTGAAGAAGATAATTGAGTTTAAATGATTCTGCAACAAGACATCTTATCTACCTGTAAGCCACTATGATTATATAGCTTCAGAGACCTTAGTACTGTCATAAAGATGAAAGATTTTTATGTCTTGATTTCAGATACCCAGTATAAGTTAAAACTTTCTTTTCCTTGCTGTCCATTTCTGAATGTGAAAGATGTGGCAAACCTAAGCCAATGACCTGCAATTTTCCTCGAATTTTTCTAGATCCTACGCCTACGTAGGAGTACCTACACCTGAGTCTCAAGAGAAAACCATAAAGTCAGCTTAACAAGGAGGTTTTCTAACACTTGCCATGATTACTGACCACTTACCCAAAGAGGGAAGAATCACTAATGTTCTGCACCGCATTTTAGCTCTGCCTATTTCAAGTTTTTGTGTTCACAATTCTTAATACAGCACTAACATCTATATTTGTTAGAATTAATGTCAAAATGACAGAAGCAATTTGGAAAATGTTTTGTCAGCTTTTAATATCATTACATATACACCCATCTCTTAATTTAGTTACTTTTCTTATTGCTGAGACAAAATACTCAGCTTCCAAAAGTGAAAGAAGAAAAGTTTATTTTGGCTCATAGTTTATAGAGGGTTCAGTCCACAGTCAGCTGGCTCCAAGGTGGCATGACAGAGGGACGTCACAGAGGATAAATAATCCATAGTGTGCCAAGCATAAAGCAGCAGCCACAAGCCTGCTTTCCCTTTCTCCCTTATATTCTATCCAGGCTATAACTCTATAGATTGGTGCTAACCACACCCAGGGTGGGATTTCTATTATCCACACCTAGAACTATGCTAATTCTAATCATGGACTAATTTAGTACCACACACCCTTAATCTCAGTATCAAATTCCCCAGATCTAGCCACCTCTGAAAAGCCCCACCTATAAGTACATGGGGCTTTAGGGGGAACATCTAGATATAAGCCATAATGCCATCTATGGTTACAAATAAAAATTAATCTATTTATAATAAATATGTGTACAAGAATGTTCATAGAAGCCGTATGCATATTAGTCAGATGATTATCAACATGGATATGAAAAATAATTGTAGTATATTCATATAATGTAATACAGCTCACCAATAAAAAGGAATAAACCAAGCATGGTGATTCATGCCAGTAATCCCAGCACTTGAAAGGCTGAGGCAGGTAGATTCAAACTGAAGATAAACTAGAGCCTTTTTTTTTAGTGCACTCAAGGCCAGCCTAGACTACATAACAAACACCTGTCACAAAAAAAAAACAGTAAAAAATAATAAAATTTTATAAATCAAAAAGGTAAAAGAACAGACTGCTGATATATAAAAAAACTTCAGTAAATCTCAACAACATAAAAATTTCTATTGCAAAAGAATACCTAGGTGTTCAAGAATAGTCAAATGGTTATTAAGTAATATACTCTGAGTAACTACTTTGAAGATAATGATACATAGTATAATAACTACTGTTGTTTTTTTTTGTTTTTTTTTTGTTTTTTTTTTACTACTGTTGTTTTTTTATTGCTTGATTTTGAAAGTTTGTTTTATTTTTTCCCACTATAAAAAAAATTTAAAAAGACAGTTGATCTCTCTGTGTTTGGAGGCAAATGGTGTTTGGATATTGGTGACATAAAACATATTGGCCCAAGTGGTTTTACATATACAGAATTTGTTGAGCTGTATACAAAAGGTTTATCCATCTTACTGTATGTAATTTTTAAGAAGACAATGTTATGACAAAGAAAATTTCTGTCTAAAGTAACATTCAAAAACAGAATTGACTGGGTCATGCAATTGGGAACTAAGAAAGGCAATCTGGCTCTCAAAGCGCCAGTACTGGGTGCACGTGATGCCTCCAGGCATCCTCTCTGTATTGCTGAGCTCTGCTGCCCCACACAGTGTTTCTGTGGGCCTTCTCCATTTGACAGTAGAGTAAATACCATGGCATCGGATTTATATTTAGAACTTACATACCATACTTTAAAGAGAGACAATCCAAATCTCTCATAAATGGAGAAAATAATTTAACCCTTGAGTAGCCACTCTTATATTACAAAACAATGTTAAATGAAGAGTTGAAAACTGTAACTGATATCTAATTAGTCATGTTCCATGTTGGGCAAGATTACGTCCATATGACCAAGTTTAATCACTTCTTCCACGAGGAAGAGTTACCTGCTTAAGAAAGAAGAAGAAAGATGGATGTAAGAGGTACTGAATAAGTATTGATTTTAATGTCATACAGGACAAAAATGAGCGCTACAAGATGTGAACAAATATTTACTACAAACATGAACACTAATCAAAAATTATTTATGATGGAAATTAGAATGATTAGACAATGGCACTACCAAACATCTAAGGGTAACTTTCATTTTATATAAATATAATTGTCCAACGCAGGAATTTTCATTCTGAAATATTGAACACTGAGAGGAGAGTGGAAATACCTCTAGAACTTGTGAGAATACACAGCTTCCGTTGCAAAGAGTGTAAGGGCAGCAGCAGATAAGAGACTTTGAGTTCCACTGGCACCAGGAGATAAGAGACAACCTGCAATGAGACTGTGGAAGAAGTGATGTTTGTTTACCATTGATTTTGTGCTGAAGAATTTCAGAGGGCCAGAGAAAGGAAGAGTTCCTAAAAGTAGATTCAAGAAAAGTCAGAAAACAGCAAACACAACAATCTGAAAATAAATGTTTTGGACCAAATAAAAATAGTAGAGTCTTTATAGAGTATAATAAACACAACAAGGATCTGTGGCTAACAAGATATGATGGTTTGAGAGGGTCAGCTTGGAACACAGTGTGGTTTTATTGAATTTGAGAGCTAGATTCATGAATTGTGGTAGGAAATTTAAAGAAGTAATAGCTGTGAGTTTTATGGACACAGTTACATCATACCACTTTACATATAAACAAATTAAGAAAAAAAATTAAAATAGCTTTAATGTTTAATAAAATGTGATTTTAATTTTAATCAGAGTACTCTAGAGAAACAAAAATAGAATGAGAGTGTTTGCTCTCCGTCTCTCTGTCTCTCTCTCTTCCAATAAGACTTTAAGAAATTTACTTGGACAGTTGTGGGGTTGGCAAGTCTGAAATCTGCAGCACAGGGCAGGCTCATGGGCCAAGTAACCAGAGAAGAGGTGATACATTATCAAGCTCAAAGGCTGTTTGGAGGAGAATTCCTTTTTCCCTCTCCTGAGACTTTGTTTTTTCTCCTAAACCCTTTCACTGACTGCATGAGGCCCAAATTACATTATTTGGACTAGTCTGCTTTAATCAAAGCCTACTGACAAGAGGTAGTCACTTCTAAAATGCACTTTTAAAGTAACATTAAAACTAGTATTTGATACAAAACTAGACAAAATGACTTAGGCAAGTGTGACAGATCACACCAACATCATATTTTATACTCATTAAAATATAACAACATAATAAGATGGAAAATGATTAAACAATAACAGTAAGTACACCAGAGCACATATAATACACAAAATAATATAATTATGTAGGTTCCTGCTTTTAGTATTAATGATAGAAATAAGTGAAACATTTTCATCTTTATAAAATCTTTGAATTTTTAAAAATTTCTAAAATGAATATTAATCATGTTTTTAGTAAAAATAAACTATAAAACATGTACCAGAAATGAACTAAAAAAACAAATGTATTCCCTTTCTTTAAATAATTATAGTATAAGCATACAGTTCAACATCTTTAATATTTACTTTTCATTGTCATGGATTGTATTTTGGCCCCCCTCTTATTTATATGTTAAAGTCTTAAACCTTGTACTCCAGAAATATTTGGAAAGAGGGTTCTTAAAGAGGTAATCAAGAAAAAAGGGCTCTAATTCTATAGGATTGTTGTCCTGAGAGCTTGCCATCCACCAAGGAGAGAGGATTTAGAAGAAAGCAACTTTGTCAACATGTTAATCTTGGACTTCTAGCATCCAGAACTGTGAGAAAATAAACAATTCTGTAGTACAGTGTTATAGCAGTTCTCACAAAGTAATACATTCTTAGTTAGTGTGATTCCTCCAGGAATATCTGCTAACCTGTGCCTTTGTTAGGTAGGGAGCATAGGAACTCAGGCAAAGTGCATACATATTTATACACACACAACCACACACATATATATCACATAAACACACATATATAAGATGTTATCCATATATGTAAATTAATATATATTCATTATAGATGCATTGTGTTATATAATATATATATAATTCATATGTATTCACATATGCATGAGAATTTTTGACTTACGAAATGTGTCCCTAAATTTAGGATGTAAATCTGTTGAAATATTGGGCGGAGACGCTTCAGTGACATTATTTATATGGAATGTCTTTCCCTGTTACCTCTCTCATGATAGTCAAATATAGTTTCTATAGGATTTATAGTTTCTGTACTGCATTTGGTATTTTGATGGATGGAGTGGCCAGGTGCTCTGTCGTAATTGATTTGTTTCCCCAACAGAGTTGAACCACAATATTAACTAAAGCAGATATTCAATTAAACTATCTAAAAATTGGTCCAATTCTTTCTGTTTATTTTAATAGCATTACTGTTCTCATAGCGTTTTGCAAAGTACCATGTCCTAATTTTAGAAAACTTTAAAAAATTTACTCATGTTATATCAAATACACTTGATATATGCTTGGTAGTATAAATAACTTTATTGTTCTGACTTGAAATTTTGAAAAATACAAAATCACAGTTTTAATAAATTTCTACTATGTTACCATAAAATTGTTTATATTAGCCTGTAATCTGTAGTATTTACCTGTGTTACTACTGCAGATAGTTAAAGTAGATAGAGACTGACAGGCAGTTAGAAAGGGACCGGGCCCAAGGTAGAGTCAGAACAGAGATGAGGCAGGCCAGAGCTGTGGTCAAGGCCTGAGTTCAATCCCCAATACAAAAACAAAACAAAACAAAAAGCCCTAAAACTGGTCATTTTAGCTGTTTTCTAATTTACATATTTTATTAGTCAAACTGGATTATAGACCTAATGAACACATATGCTCAAAGTAGTTTTTTAGATTTACCCTGATTTGTTACAACTGAAGAATCCTTCCCATGGATTTTTATATTTACAAAGATTTTGGAGCAGAATGAAAAGAAAACATTTTTATATGTAAGAATTTAAATAAGTTATGATCAAAGAAGGCTGGTTACAATTAAGGTTTCTTGGAACTTTATTTAGAATGTCCCTGGGTTCCATGCCCTGAATTTGTTTTGATACAAATATATATATATTTACAAATGCTACAGAAAAGTGTTTCTCATTAAAGAGAAGTGAGTCTCTAACTGTATGAAAGTAACATTTCCAACATTACTTTCATTTATTGGAACCACTACAGAATTTTTTTCCAGATATTTATGTTTTTTTCTTCTGTATTTTAATTAATCTCTGAGTTTGGCATTTTGAGTTTATCTCATCAAACCACTACCACCGATATATTACAAGTCATCACTATCTCACTAAATTAATCTGAAGCTAACTAGGTGTGCTGGTGTCATCTCACCTCATCCCATGCAGCTGTAGATCAGTTCCTGTCTGTAACACTGGGTTATTTTCTGTTCTTTAATCACGACTTTTCTGGTTCCAGGACAGTTGAGTATGTTATTTACTTGACAATTATTTATTAGAAACCATTTTCACTTGTTTGGCACTGATAATTGAATAGATCAGACACAAATAACTTACTCCCTTGATTTTCATTCTATCTAAGCTAGGAGACTAAGACATTTGCAGTTCATTTTAAGAAACATCCCTGAAAATAGTTCCTTCAATGATATTTGCATAAATCTGAGAGAAATTCATTCTGATGATTTTAACTTTGCACATGGATTAAGAGGCTTAAACTAATATTTATTGTTTTTAAAGCTCCAGTGAATTTGTAGTATACACATTCCTTGGTGCCTACTTTAATGATTAAGTCCCTTATATACAGTGATGCAGTAGTTGTAACGATATACACAATCCTCTTGTACACTGTAATCGTCTCTAGATTACTTATAATGACTAGGAAAATGTAAGTGCAAAGTAAATAGTTGTTAGAATTATAGTTTTAAAGAATATTTCCAAAAAGTTTGTGTGGGTTCAGTACACATGCAGTTTTTTTTTTCTAAATATTTTGATCCACTGTTGATTAAATCCACTGATGCAGAACTTATTAACATGAAAGTCCAACTGTAAATATCATTTATAATGCCCTGACTCAAATTTTCTAGGTTTTGTTGTACTGTGACTATGAATTGTTTTTACTTAAATAAAGCTACTTAGCATAAATTGAACATGCAATAGTGTATATAAGAACTTGATAAAAACGAATTCAGCAAAAATTAGAATGTATTCAATAATATTTCAAATTATTTTGCATATACATATGGTTTAGTTTGAGTTTAGATATAGTCATAGATAACATTTTTCTCCTGCATTGTCTCTGTTTCTCTCTCTCTCTCCCTCATTCTGTGTACATATAAATATATGATTTCATCATTTTTATATTATAAATTCTAGGGTATAATCTGAAAATACAATGTATGTCTGTTTGGAAAATTTTTTCATTCGTAATGAAATTTTCCTTCTCCACAGGAAACACAGATGGGCAATTCTAGAATAGTAGTTTTGGTCAGTAGCACAAATGTAAACTGTAAATTCTAGAAACCAAAGCTACCCTTTCATTACCATAATATTTCTTCAGGAATATAAAGTTGTAATGAATTTGTAGTTTTGAGGAAAAATATTATGATATCTATATGCCAGCATTTACAAGTAGATCCCAGAAAAGTAAAATTCATATGGCTTACTTGGTCACATTTCAGGATATGAGTAAGATGCACACACATTGACTCTGCTAAATTTATTAGGTGTAAAAAAAAATCCTACGCATAATTTTGATTATTGCAGGAATATGTATAGTGAAATTATATAAAAGACACTTCTGAATACAAATATTATTTTCAAATTATATTTCTTTAGAAATAGGAAATTTATTTTTTATATTTTTAAACTTAACTTTTACCTGTTAATATAGTCCTTTTATCTTTATTTTTAATTTTTAAAGCATTGTTTAATTTGCAAATTTTTGTTAGTGTTTAATAACTACTTCTAAGATGAGTGGTTTCATATTGCTACTCTTTCTCTATTCTTATCACCCCAGTCCCTTTGTCAGAATTGTTACTGTATTTTTTATTACTTACATTTAACACATGTCTTTCCTCATCACTTTTAGCTTTTTACCATTTGAGAAAAAATAACTAAGAGATGGTCTGTGTGCACTTCTGACTACAGTTTCCAGTTTACATATATCCCACAGTCTATATTATCTGACTTTCTGATCTTTTCTATTGAGAAACATTCATTGATTAGGACCAACTCTCACACTTAGATCCATACTCTAGAGGATTCCATTTCTTCTTTCTTATTCGTACACATATATTTTCAATGCAATATCTCAAAATAAGAAGATGTCAGCATTTGTTATTTTGATTTCTTGTAATTTTTTAAAAATTTTATTTTAATGGTACATTTTAGATGTACATAGTGATAACATTCTTCAAAGGGATTTGCACCTGTAGATGATATAGCTTGTTGCTTCTTTTTTTCCCATTCCCCTCCCTTTACCCCCTCCTCCCTCCTTATTTACAAAAGCTTTGTTTCCATTTTTTCCTTCCATTTCTTATTTCTCTTGTCCCTCTGTTCCTCTCTCTGGTCATTTTTTTTTTTTAAATAGGTTTACCAAAGCAGATTTCTCTTAAGGTTAACCCTTACCTCAAAGTTGCTTTTTCCAGTGACTACTACTACTAAATTTTCTAAACCTATTTCCTGACCTCTACTTTGGAACTATTTTCTTCTTTTTCCTTATATTCTTTGTATTTCTAGTTATTTTTGTGCTACATTACATGCCCATGTGTTATTTTTGTACCACTCTATGTAAAATAATACCACTTTCCAATGATTCTTTTTCCATTGCTTCATTTTATGTATTTCTCTTGGCTCTAGCATCATTTATATGTTGTAATATACAAATACTTATATAATATATATTACATAGCATATGAAATATATTGTGTAGTATATAAAAATACTAATGCTATAATATATAAATAGGTTATAAGCAAAATATTTATATATTATGCATTATTACCATATAATACATAGTAATAGTATTAATATTATATGCTTACATATAACATATATAATACTAATATTATATATGCACACATAATGATCAAATCAAGATAATTGACATTTCTATCTCCTCAAACATCTATTATTTCTAAATTTTGGGAAGCTTTGAAACTGTTGTTATTTTGAAATACAATAGTCACTACACTGAGTAAATATAAACCGCAAAGTTTACCTTATTATATTTTAATTTCAGTAGTGATTTAAAACGATGGTCATGTACACTTCTCAGATGAAGAAATAGAAACAGCAGATAGACATATGAAAAAATGTTCAACATCACTGGTCATTCCAGAGATGCAAATTAAAACAACCCTGAGATTCCACCTCACTCCAGAAAGAATGACTATTACCAACAAATCAGCCAATAAGAAATGCTGGAGGGACTGTGGAGAAAAAGGAACACTTCTCCACTGTTGGTGGGAATGTAGACTGGTGCGACCCCTATGGAAATCAGTGTGGAGATTCCTCAGGGAACTAGGACTAGAGATTCCATTTGATCCAGCTATTCCACTTCTTGGTATCTTCCCAAAAGAATTAAAGGCATCATACCACAGCAATATATGCACACCCATGTTTATAGCGGCACAGTTTGTAATAGCTAAATCTTGGAAGCAGCCCAAATGCTCATCAACAGCAGAATGGATAAAGAAAATGTGGTTTTTTTATACAGTGGGGTACTACTCTGCCATAAAGAATGACAAACTTGAGATATTCCTAGGTAAATGGATACATCTTGAGACCATACTCTTAAGTGAAATAAATCGGACACACATGTTTAAATATCTCATAGTTTCTCTGCTGTGAGAAACTGAAATGTATATAAAGACTACAATGTATTATATTGGGAAAGGGAAGAAAATGTCCAAATGGGAAAGGGAACGGGGATGAGGAGGGGGGAAGGAACAGAGGGACAAGAGAAATAAGAAATGGAAGGAAAAAATGGAAACAAAGCTTTTATAAATAGGGAGGGAGGAGGTAGTGAAGGGAGGGGAATGGGGAAAAAAAGAAGCAACAAGATATATCATGTACAGGTACAAATCCCCTGTGATGAATGTTATCACTATGTACATCTAAAATGTACCATTAAAATAAAACTTAAAAACATAAAATAAAATGATGGTCATGTAGTTAATTACAATATATCTGTATACCTACATCATTAAGAAAAGAAAGGAATGATTATAATTCCCAAAATATTGTCCAGTCAAAGTTAAAGGCTTTGAGAAAATAATTTAAAATTTTCTTTTTTTACATATAGTATAGAATCCTGGCTAATCAAATAACATCAATACATCTTGATACATTTACTGAAGTTACTGCCCAAGAAGTGAGAAAGTTTAGTCAGACTCTACAGAGAGAAGGAGGTCAGAATCTAGTAAGAATTCTAAATTTGTTATAAGAAAAGACTTTCAATATGGGGACTTGAACAGATATGGTTAATAATTTACCCAATAGTCCAAAATGGTAAAAATAGGCAGGAGAGGAGTTTTAAAAACGTATTTACAACAACGAAGGGTATAAACTGTTCAAGGTTTCCATTGAAGGAGTGACAGTTTCTCAGGAGTTTCTAGGTAATTAACAATTAACATTGCTGAAGCAGGATATTTCTATAAAGTAAAGAAATAAGAATAACAAGAGAGGAACGGGAAAGAATAGCAAAGTGGATAGTAAGGTATCATTTAGACCCTCAGTACCCAGTTTGATTGTAGGTTTACACAATTATTGAAGCATTGGTTCTTAATAGTTTAAGTCTAATTTATAATATTTTCTGTTGCCTCTAATTACCAAGAAGTCATCCAGTTCAGTGGGTTGTTAAACTCCCTGTTCTTTAAAGCAAAAATCTAACCGTTTCTTCGCTGTGCTTTTCATGTCCTTGAATATTTTCTTCACATTCTCAAAATTGTTTCATTTCACACTAAGCTTCATTTTTCAAATTATCATTTATAGCCTTTTGCTCAAAAGAAATTTGATTTTTCACAATTTTAATAAATGTTAAGTTTACAAGACACAGAAAGTACAGTAATGAAACAAATATTAAAATTCTTGAGAGTTTATGGTATAAACAAAATTTTTCAATATGTACTTCTTGTTAAACAATGAATGTAACATTTACGTAAAGCAAATACAAAAGTTGTGATATTAAACTATGAAGTTCAGACAAGCAGATTTTAAGAAAAAAGGAAGTTTTTTAAATACTGTTTTCTGTTACTTGTTTGTTGGAAAAACAGATGCTCCATTATACCAACACCTCCTTCTCCCTTACCATATCACCTTTCTGAGATTATAGAGTTTTCTAACATTTTAGCAAGGAAGGATTGAACTACACACCTGAGAAAAAACTCTGTAATTTTGAATCTTTCAAGATAGGGATTTTGTTTTTCCTTTAAGAGCTGGTGGCACATCTGATGAAGTAGTTAAGCAGGTTCCTAATCAAACAGAGTCTGACTACACAGTGCTGACTTGATACACAACCTTAATTGGTTCTGGGAGGCATGATGAGGGCCAAAATGATGATTCCCAAACAAATGATTTTATCTGGAAAGGGTAGCAAGTCACAAGGCAATCTGCACCCCCAAATTCTAGCTCGTGCATTAACAATAATGATTTGTACTGGGATAAAATCTTTACATCAAAATGCAACAAGAATCCTATGTAACAAGTTTCAAAGCAGTCCAGTACCAAGATATGACTATAATGTTACAAAAACCTTTAATAATGCATCATAGGAAAACCTTTGATACCTATACACACACATGAATATACTACTGCTAGAACTATGTATACGAAGTAATAATCCACTATCTCAAAACCAATTACTAACCAGTAGAATCCTATGAGGCACACCACACATCTCTTAAAATAATAGAAAAATTTTGGAATTTCTCCAAAAAGTCTGCAGAATTTCATTGGCAAGTGTAAAATACACACACACACGTGTGTGTGTGTGTGTGTGTGTGTGTGTGTGTGTGTAAGATATATCATATATTTGATACAAAGTGAAGTACTAAATTTGGACTATAATAACTCAGATTTCCCATTATAGGGACACAATATCTGTGACACACAACTTAAAGGAGAGGTTTAATATATTTCACACTTTCAGAAGATGCAGTCCATGGATGGCTGGAGAAGCATGGGACAAAGATGCTTGGCTCATGGTGGCTGAGAACCAGAATAGGCAAACAATGCCAGAAAAAACATTGCCAGAGGGGAAGAGACAGAGTCAAGAGGCTAAATATAGTACCCCAAGCTTATGCTTGTATAATCCACTCAGATACATTCAGGAGTGTGCTTTTCTAATCCTGTAGGGATCTCCCATGTCAATCAAATTAACACAATGAAACTTAACCACCAAAAGTAGTAAGACCACTCAAATATGATCCTAAACTAACTGCAGGTGAGGTATGGAAGCCGGGTATGAAAGGCTTCATGCTACAATTAATAATGTGTGCTGAAACTAGAAAGCCACTTAACCCCTTGGAGCTTTCTGGGAAATAAAATAAAATTCTCTTTGATTATATAGTAATAACATACACATTTTTCCTAATTCATTGGTTTTGTAATGGTCCAATTGGGTAATAGATGTACAAAAGCATATATCATAAAATTATCCCTAAGCAGATATTCCTCATCTTTCTCATACAAACTTCAGTCTATATCATCTTACATCTCTATTAATACTTAGGGTTTAGCCTGCCTTCACTCAACCCTTATTTTGCATCTAGTTGTTTCTCCAATACCAACCTCCTTTCCTGTCTGGAATACATTTTATTCTCTAAGACCCTGCAAAAGCCTTCTTAGGATATGAGTATGGTCTCTACAGAGCAGTAGCAAGGTTGAAGAGTGCAAGGCACTCCTGTCGTTAAAACCACCACTTCACTCATTAGGAGTCTGCAGTTTTTTGTCTCTTTTCTACAGGATCAAAACCTAGTTTTCTCCCCAAATATGTCACTTTTATATTACTTGCTTAGCTAAAAGATTACTAGTGTACTAGTTTCACCAAGTTATGTAATTATAAAGCAGGATCCACTTACTTGCCAGTAATTGGAGTGTAGCCATCACTGTGGGAATAAGAGCAAGGCTTATATTTCAGAGTAAAGAACAACAACAAAAAAAAATCATACAGTTTTTCCAGAAAAGGTGGAATGCTACTTGGCCTCAGTGACATTCTGCATTTAAATGTAGAATTTTAATTGGGTTTGTCTTCTTTGGAATAAAAGGGCATGTTCGAATAACTTTCCAAGAGAATTAATTCAGAAACCAAATTAAGACTCTCACATTATAATGTGAGCTGGTATAACTGTTGTTTCATGTCAGAAAGAAAAGGCAATATACAGGTGCAGCTATGTGACACATATTTATTGGTATTGAGCGACATTTAAATCAATTAGGTGTATTGTGAAACTAATAGTTTACAGCATAACATAAACAATGAGTGTTGCATGATCTATTCTATCTTCATACAGCTAAATACTGCTTAATAATAAAGGAAGCACCTCTGCTGCTCCCTACTATTACCATGGTTCCAATACTAATACTCTCAAATTACAATTAATTATTCTTCTTAAGAATGGGCAGTTATCTACAACTCATAAATCCCAAAGAAAAGGAGATTTGCTGTATAGTGAAAGCCATATTCAAATGAGGACTCAAATTTTCCTGCTAGATATTTGTTTTTAAAATGCGTGACTCTCAAATTCACACAGATGGATAACAAACAAAAGCAGGTACATGTATCTCCTTAAACATTTCTTAAAACTACTTCTAAAAAGTAAGATTCTTAATAGGTCTCACACAACGATGACATCATTTTCTACCCATCAAATTCTAAGATTCTTATTTTCTTTTCTATTTTCCCAGCCTCTGAAGCAATTCAGATTCATAACTTTAAATAAGTTAACTAATGCAGTTAACTACTCAATTAGCTTCAGAAATAATAATACCTTGTATGTGATTTGCCTGATTTATTCCACTATTTTCATTATAATTATTTTTACCTCTCTGTCTTGGATTAGAACATGTACCTTCATTCCAGCACCTGTAATGTTTCAGATCCACTAATATTCTCTAACTGTTTAATGGGAATGTGCCAGTCCATTCTAAGACAATTTCCTAATTGTAGGCATTCTTTATTTCCCTCCTTTGTCTATGGAACTGCTCTGTGGTAACACACAGATGTACTGTCCTTATTCAGATGTCTGGTTTATTCCTGTAATCTGCATGCCACATTGATAGTATTGGAAATAATTCCTAGTTGCACAGTGTAAACAAAAATATGTCTGGGTCTGTTATTTCTTATATCCATGTCGGGAAAACTTCTATATTTTCTAATCTTTCCAGAGGGCCTTTGTAAGAATAATCTGCTTCATAAAATATCATTAATTTCTCCTTGATCATCTGGGTTATCATCTTGACTGGAAAATTTGCATTGCACACATACTGCTTACTATTGATTAGAACCGAATAAAATATTCTGAGGGAAGAAATATAATAATTTTAGAAAGAATAAATTTAAACTGAATTATTATAGATGCAAATGAACTTCAATGTATCATTGTATTCAAATGTATGTATATTACACACATAAGCTGATTTCAAAATTACAATAATTATATTGGTTTCAACTGAAATGAATTTGAATATGAGAGTTTGAAGAGAAAGAAAATATCCCAAATGCTTTCTTTGATTAACTGAGTGATGTCTTTGTCTGTAAAGAGACAAAACAATAACCAACATAACAAACCATTTGTATTAGTGGATTTAATAGGCAAAATTAATTTGAAACAATAATCATCATGTAGATCTGTAAATTGCTATTATGTAAGATTTATACAAGCAGAATCAAAACAGATTTAGATATAATCAAAACTATGTTTGTATTTCAATTGTTTTGAGACAATTTCAACAATTGTATAAACACATTTAAATATGATACAGTATAATGTTAATTTGCATTTCATTTGAAAACTATTTTATACTTCCCAAATTATTTATGCCTTTTAAAAATAGCCTTATTAAATATGATCTGGATATTTAAATGCAAATATTTATTGTCACAACTTATCAGTTATTTTATCTTCTGTTTTATAACTGTCTTGCCTTTTTTCATTCTAGAATTTCATTGTAAGAGTTAGTACAGGATAACATTGAAATATTAAACCGGGGGTGTTAGTACACACCTAGCAATCTGGTAGCCTGTGGCAGGAGGTTCTAGAGTTTCAGGCAAACTTCGGCAATAGAGTGGCTTAGCATGACCCTGCCTCAAAATCAATCAAAAGAGCTGGGGATACAGCAAAGTGCAAAGGCCCTGTGTTCTACCATAATTACCAGAAAAAATAAATAAAAAGAAAGGAAAGAAAACAAGAGTTACTTGATTCTTTCAGACTTTAGTTTTACTTTTTTTTTTTTTTTTTTTTTTTTTTTTTTTTTTTTTTTTTTTTTTTTTTTTTTTTTTTTTTTTTTTTTTTTTTTTGGTGCTGGTGATAGAACTCATGGTCTTGTGCTTGCAAGGCAAGCACTCTAACCACTGAGCTAAATCCCTAACCCCTTTAGTTTTACTTTCATATTAATTATTACAATGTTTTTATATTATTTGTATTTCTCAGGAAAAATATGTAGAGCACCAAAATCATACACTCAGGGAATAATTCTTATTTTTCAAAATAAATTTTTAAAAGTATATTTAGTACAAGTTCAATTGTACTTCACAGTATTTTGTTATCGGTGTGACTGAGAGTCTAATAATAATCTTAAATGACTTACAACATATTTGACATCACTTAATTCTAAATGTTTGAACAATACTAAATTAAAAATACTTCTAATGAAAGTATTAACAACATCCAGCAAACTAAAAAAAAAGCAGTACTGTAAAGGCAGTATTGTCTGTAAAAGTATGGAAATACGCATACAAGAAAATGTACATATAAATTTAAAACTAACATTTAAATTAAGTATTTAAAGGACCAAAATTAGGAACACGATTAGGTATCCACACTAATGACTTTTTAAGATTAATGCTATTTTAATGAAAAAATCAGAATTTGTATAACTTTATAGCCTACAAAGTGATAGTTTGAAATATTTATACAACTGTCAGTGATTAAATAAAGCTAAGATTTCCATCATCTCCATTATTCATAACTTTTCCTGCCAGAAAAAATGACAAATTTACTCCGAATTGTTTCGAGTACACATTCCTATTGTCTCTATTAACCCTGAAGCACAATTGACTGCAGATTTTATTCCTTCTAACTGAAACTTTGCACCACTGGATCAACATTTCCAATTTTTTTTTTTCGGTAGTTCCACAAATTTCATTTTTTTTTCAGTTCCACATGTAAGTGAGATCATGCAGTAGCTGTCTGTCGGTGGCTGTTTTATATCACTTTGCATAATGTCCTCCATGGTATTTAATGATATGAAAAGAGTAAGATATATATATAGTGTATATATATATATTATATATATATAAAGTATATATATATATATACTTTAAGAGTAAGATAAATATATACTTCATATATCTATATATACTTTATATATATCTTACTCTTTATATATTATAAAATATATATATAGAAAGAGATAGATATATGCATGTGTGTGTGTATATATGACCTACATCTTTACATCTTGATATATATAGATACATATGTATATATCTATATATATATAGATACAAACACAGACCAACTCCTCATGATGAATGTAATCATTATGTACTTCAAACAGGTACTAGTAAAATGCCACAAATAGCAGCACCCTGCTCTTAAAAAGTGAATAATATTGGATTGTGTATATATAGATATGTATATATGTATATATATGCAATATTTTCTTTATGTAATTAGTTATAGAGACTTAGGATTTTCTATGTATAGGATAATGTAAATAATGCTGCAGTGAATATACGAGAACAGATATAATCATTCCTGGATTATACGATAGTTTTATATTTTTAAGGAACCCACATAATTGTTTTCCATAGTAGACATTATGTACAGATGGTCCCTAATTTATGATGGTTTTTATTATAGTGTGAAATTGATACACATTCGGTAGAAATTTTACATGGAATTTCAATACTTCCTTGGGCTAGCATGGTGCAGTACATTCTCTCTCTAGAATCGTGAAGGTGGCAATGAGTGACCTGCAACTCTCAGTCGCCAGCCACTGTGATCATGACAGTAAACAGTGCTACAGTGCGCTGTGTTCCAAAGCTATGATACTTGGTAGGTTAGGTGCATTAAACATATTTCCAGCCTACTGTTTCAAGTTATGATGGGTTTATGGAAATGCAACTGCATTTCAAGTTGAAGAATATTGATGCTAATGTATATGCACATCAACGATGTACGAAAGTTCCTGTTTCTCAATGTCCTTGCCTACACATGGCATTATTCACCCACTTTTGTTTATCTTTATATCTGTGGTGCTATCTGGCAAATTAAAGCAAGAAGAAGACATATCACAAAGAAATGTATAGCATCATTGTTCATTTACAGGTAACATATTCTATGTAGATATCTTAAGGAATATACAAAGAAACTGTAGCAGAATTAATAAACAAATTTACCAAAATAAAAAAAAAACTATAACCATATAACTAAGAGCATTGAAGTGCATATTTAGAAGGAGTACATCTTACAGGATATAGAATTTTAATTAAAACTCTTTCATAACAGTAATATTCTAAAAGCAATTTCTATTGAAACAGAGAATGATAAATTCTTCTGAACTGTAGTAAGATTTTTATCCAAATGAAAATGTTTACACCGAGTGGCAATAGTTTAAATCCTTTGTTATTTTACTCTCAAGTTTGAAAAGTAATCCCATAACATCCTTATCCTAAGTGTTCAGCTCATTCTCCAGCAATCTCTATTACTCGCTCCAAGAAAATCCCATTCAAACATGTGTTAGGAAAGAACTAGTACTATATCCATTCAACTGTTTTACAAGAAACTAAAGCAAAAGAACCATTTTATTTAAAAAAAAATTCAGGATTATTTACCATAGAAATGAAGTAACTACAGTAGAATAAATTTTCTAGGAAAAGAAATTGTCTTTTATTTAGATGTGTCTATGTTGAGAGATAGATATGCATAGATATATACATATTGCGAAAGTGCAATAAAACCAGATGTCTCTTTAGTAGAAACTACTACGACAGAAAACCACTGAAAGTTGAGCAAGATGGTAGCAGAGTAAGATCATCCCACAATTGATCATCTCCCCAAGGAAACACCAAGTAGAACATCTATTCAGATTTCAAACATGCTACACAAAAGCTAAGAAACCAGGTAAGTACATAATGCCTCCTTGAAATATAATGAAAAAAGCAAATTAAGAAGGCAGGAGAGAAACATTTGCTCGTTTTACTCTTTGCCCACCTGTAAGCAGATTGGAGAGATACACTTCCCAATTGGGCAAGGGAGAGGGAATTGTGGACAGGAGTTAAACTTGAAACCCAATGCCAGGCCTACCAAAGTTGAATTCAGTGCCATGTAGAGCCCTACAGCTCCTACCATCAGGCTGAAACAAGCAGGCTTATCTGCTAGATTGTACTAACAAGGTGAAAAGGAGACTACCTCTACCACCTTCTCCCAAACCAGCAACCAGAAAAATATTCCTCTCACTGAGGAGCAGGGTATTACATTTGGCTCCAGACTTATCTTCAAGCTCAATACCAGGCCCAGATGAGAACCAGCATCAGATTAAAATCGAAAGCATTATGTACGAGCCAGAGCACACACATGGAACATTTAGGTCCATACCAACAATAGGCAGACACCTACAGGCAAGCTGAAGACTTGAATTTTGTCATACATTACTGCTAGAACTGGAGAGAGCATAGGATTCATCTTCTACCACCAAGTCTCTGATGGTCCCTGTAATTGAGTCTCAGGTGTGACCCAATTTAATGTCATCCTTGGCAGAAAGAAAATTTCTCCACCAATTATTCCCTAAACTCAGGCAACAGGGCTACTATCAGACCACTGATTGTAGATGGAGTTTCAGACTTCTCCCAGCATGAGGAAGAGACCTGCTCCAAATTGGGGTGACATGGTCTGTCTGCATAAGTGACCACCAGCTGCAATATGGGCTTCAGTCTGCCCCTGGAACTGTGAGATTCATCCAGGTCACAGATTTCCATCGGTCTTGGAGACCAAGGACTGTTTTCATCAGTTCCACCCAAACCTGAGACAGCATAGAACTGAAGATGATTCCATTCACTGGGTAGAATAAGCACAGAGTTTTGCCCTTGAAATTACTGTTGGGTGGGTGTTAAAATTATGTTAGCATGCTTTCTCACATTATGACAAAATATCTGAGAAAACAACTTGGAAAAATGATATATTTCAGCTCATGGTTTCAGTTCAAGTTCACTTCACTCCCTTGTTTCTGGGCCTGAAATGAGGCTGTATATTAAGGCAGAAGGATGTGGTGGAGTGAGGTTGGTCTTCTTATGGTATCCAGGAAGAAGCGAGGATTAAGAGGGGCCAGGGACAAAATCTACCCCTGAAAATCATTTCCCAACTTCCTCCAACTAGGCTCACCATCTGAAATTTCCATAGCCCTTCAATAATGCCAGGAATGAAGCTTTCAACAATGAGTCTTGGAAGGACATTTTAGATCTAAACTACAACAAACCTAATAATGAGCAAATCTTAACAGTATTCACCTTCAGGCCTGCCTGTGAATGAAACCTGAAGAACATCCATTAGCACAAGGGGAAAATGTGTGGCCCAAACTATTGGAGTTATATCCAGGCCAACATTCTGCAATCTGTGGCTGATTGCAGCCCTCTGGGCCACAAGTCCCTTGCATCAGTAAGTAGCACACATAGAAGGGTAGATCTTTGTCCTATGTCAGTGTTGTGCTGTTCTTAGTAGACTGAGAACTCAAGATGTGGCACAGCTTAGTTATGTTGGTTGTCACCAGCATTGCAGAGAAGGCTGGAGCTAGTCCATCTGTGGTGATATGCCCAGAGCTGGACAGGCTCCTGCAGTGTCTAACCACAGGCTTGCTTCTCTGAAAAGGTGTGTGGGCTCACCTTACCCTAGTAAAAGTGACTACAGAATCAGAGGACATAATTAGCCTGTCAGCATTTCTGGAAAAACAGGCACAAACAAACTCTAACTGGGAAGATAAGAAATACCTAAACCTTCAAAACCCAGGTGATATAGCACATATATAATGAGCACAAATAGCCATAATTGCAATCAAAATAAGGTGACCATGGTTGGTTAAAAAAGCATTTGACAAAGTCCAACACCCATTCATGCTAAAAAAGTAAGAAAAAAAAAAAACTTTAAGAAACTCAGAATACAAGTCCTTATTTCAATCTGACAAAAGCTGTCTGTGACAAGCCAATAGCCAACATCATACTAAATAATCAAAAACTGAAAGCTTTCACTCTAAAACCCAGAACAAGACAAGGATGTCCACTACTACCACTCTTGTTCGATATAGCTCTGGAAACATTAGCCAGAGCAACAAGATAAGAGAAAGAAATGAAAGGAATACAGATAAGAAAGGAAGAAGTTGCATCATCATAATTTTGGAGGACATGATACTCAAGATAGAAGACCACCAAAACTACACCAAAATGTGCCTAGATTTAATAACCAAGTTAGTGTCAAGAAAAATGAAATACTGAGAACCAATCTAATGAAGGAAGTAAAAGACCTTTACACTGAAAACTACAGTACTCTGATAAAGGAGATCAAACAGATTATCAGAAAGTAGGAAGCTATCCCTTGTTCTTGGATAGGAAAAACACATATAGTGAAAATGGCCACACTTCCAAAACTCTTACACAAATTAAATGCAATTCTGAGGAAAATACCAATAGCATAAATCAGAGAACTAGAGAAAACAATCCTAAAATCCATCTGGAACCAGAAGAGACCTAGAATAGTTAAAAAAACACAAAAAAACAAAAAAAAATCTGAGCAACAAAAACAAGGCAGGGGTCACAATCCTGGACTTCAAGTTATACTACAAAGCCACTCTGATAAAAACAGCATGGAATTGGCAAAAGAAACAGACCTGACGATCAGTGGAACAGAATAGAAGATGCAGAAATAACTCCAAGCACACTACCTTATCTTTGACAAAGGGGACAAACAGCTTCACTGGAAGAAAATAGGCTCTTCAGTAAATGGTGCTGGGACAACTGCATTTCCACATGTCAAAGATTAAAACTAGACCCATCTATCTCACCATGAACTAAATTAAAATTGAAATGGATCAAAGATCTAAATATTAAAACAGAATAACTTAATCTACTGAAAGAACAGGTAAAACTCTTGAAGACATGGGTATAGGCAAAGACTTTATGAACAAAACCCCAATTGCCCAGGAAATATCACGAAGAATCAGTAACTGGAATCTAATCTTATTAAAAAGCATTTTCACATCAAAATAAACCACCAACAGAGTGAAGAGACAGCCCACAGAATGGGAAAAAATTTTTACCAGCTACTCCTCAGATAAAGGACTAATATCTAGACTATACAAAGAATTAAAAAAATCAGACCCCTCAGATTCAAAGACCCAATCCAAAAATGGGCATCTGAAATGAATAGACACTTCACAGATGAAGAAGTACAAATGACAAATAAATATACAAGAACATGTTCAACATCACCAGTCATTCAAGAGATGCAAACTAAAACGACACTGAGATCTCATTTCACTTCAGAAACAATGGCCACCATCATGAAATTCATCAATAACAAATGATGGCGAGGCTGTAGGGAAAAGAACCCTTTTCCACTGTTGGCAGAAGTGTGAATTGGTACAACCAATATGGAAATTAGTATGGAACTTCTTCAAAAAAATAAAACTAGAGATTCCATTTGACCCAGCTATTCCCCTTCTAGGTACTTCCTGAAAGAGTTAAAAGCATCATACCACAGTGATATATCCACATCCATGTTTATAGCAGCACAGTTTATAATAGCTAAATATTGGAAACAGCCCAAATGCAAATCAATGGATGAATAGATAAAGAATGTGTTTTTCATATACAATGGAGTACTACTCTGCCATAAAGAAAGATAAACTTGAGACACTTTTAGGTAAATGGATGCACCTTGAGAACAAATTTAATTGAAATAAATAGGACACAAATGTTTAAATTTCTTATTGCTTCACTTGTACGAGAAACTCAAAGGGTAAATAAGGAAAAAAATGGAAAGTACATATTGAGGCATAGGAAGAAAATGTTCACATAGAAATGGGAACAAGGGAGGGGGCAGGGGAAGGGAAGGAAGGGACTAGGGACTTAAAAAAAGAATGGAAGGAAAACAATGGAAGCAAAGTTTTATAAATAGGAAAGAGAAGAAGGGTTGAAGGGAGGGGAGAGGAATGGTAAAAAAAAGAATCAAAATATATTATGTGCAGATACAAATTCCATATGATGAATGTGATCATTATATATGTCAAAATGTACCAATAAATATTAATTAAAAAATAAAGTGACCAAAAGTGACCAGATTACAATCACTATAGTAAAACATTCAGATTGAAAACTTGGAACAGTTGTTTTAAGGATGCTCTACAGCCCTCAAGGAGACTCAACAAATTTCATGATGGAAAATTTGCAAGTTTTTTAAGTCTCAACATGCTTCAGGGATGAACAAGAGAAATGATTCAATCACCTAATAGAGGAAATAAACATAGATGGAAGCAACTTCCAAAAATAAAAAAAGAAATACTTTAGAACAAAAATACAATAAGAGAAACTAAAAATGTGGAAGAAAGCATCATTAGCAGTACAGATCCATCTGAAGAATTAGTGAGCTTGGAATTAGGATATTTGAAAAGTCTTTATATAATGGGTAAATTCGGCAAAAGGAAATAATTATTGTAAACATGTATGTATCCAGTAACAAAATATTTTATGTAAAGCAAATAATAATAGACCAAAAGAGAAGGATCAACTCCAAATACAGTAATAGGTGAGGACCTTAAAATTTCACTAAATGCAATGGAAATATCCTCCAGACCAAAAAATCAATGAAGAAATAGTGAGGTTAAATAATACCCTCCACCAAATGGACATAGTGCACATGTGCAAAATTTTCCATCTAACAGCTTCAGAACACATATTTTTCTCATGGGTTCATGGAACGCTCTCCATGGACAGGTCACATGGTACAGCACAAAACAAATCTCAATAAAATTTTAAAACATCATACTCTATTTTGGCTATAATTCAATAAAACTATAAATTAACAAGAAAAGTTTTAGATGCTATACAAACATGTGGAAGTCAAACAATTTACTTTTAAGCAACAAAGATGAAATCAAGAAGAATATTATAAATGTTTCCAATCAATTGAAAATGGAAAACACACCCAGAAGTATTGAATAAAGAAAAAAAACAGTAGTAAGAGGGAAATTTATAGCAATTGATGCCTACATGAAAAAGAGACACCAAACTAAACAAATTTCTATTTATGGAGGAATTAGAAAAATAAGCACAAGCCAAATTTACAAAAGAGTAGTAGTTGAAAAAATAAATTTCAAATAGAAATTAATATTTCTTAAAAGAAAATATTCTCAATATTGTCACCACACAGAAATGTACTTGAGGATATATTTACTCTGATTTAAACATTGCACAATGTATATAAATATCAAAACATCACATTGTACCCCATATGTATCCCATAAATATGTACAGTTTTTATGTATCAGTGAAAAAATGAATTTAAATAAAAATATAGCATATTTCCACATCATTAAGGGGAACATTTTGAATGTTTTGATCCTCAAAATATGATAAATGTCTGAGATGATGAATATACTAATTACTTAAATTCGATTATTACACATTGTATACATGTATTGACATGCTATGGTGGTCCATATAAATATGTGCTTTAAATTAAAAATTTTTTAAAATTTTAATTAACATTTTATTATAAATGTTTGCAGGACATAATGATTTCATTCATTATGGAGAGAGCTCGTCCCTGTACATAACATGTCTTTTTACTTCCCTTTCCCATCCTCGCCCTCCATTCTCTCTCCACCTCTATATGTAACCATTTTTAAATTTAAAAATGACATAAGTGTTGCTAAGACAGTGGAAAAATGTAAAGCCTTTTTCACTTTCACTCAAACAAGTTTTTAAATGGTATGCTGTGAATCTGCTTCAGGTACCCCCTTCCTCATTGCAACATTATTCACAACAGCCAAGAGATTCCCAATAGCCGACATCTGTGTGTCAACGATGACTAGATTAAAAGGTATACATAACAGAACATTGCTCATCTATAAAAAGAAGGCAATTCTGCCATTTGTGACAACCTGGTTGAGGCTGAAGGATATTAAACTAAGTGAAATAAGCCAGTAACTGGATGACAAGTTCTATGCAGTCATTTTGATGAGGAATGTGTTAAAAGTAAATCTCACAGAGCAGAGTGTAAAAAGGTTTTTAGGGGCTGCTGGGGCTGCTGGACTATGTGGAGATGACAGCAAAAAAAAACAAACACTCAGTTTCATGATTAATGAATTCTGGGGAGCTAACGTATAGTATGATGACTATAGTTTATATTAAAATATTGTGTATTTTAAACTTTCTAAGATAAAATTTATGTATTTTTACCACGTAGGAGTAATTGTGAGGTGATAGCTATATTAATTAACTTTATCATGGTAATTGCTTTACAACATATGTCAAATTCTTCACGTTTTCCCTAAAATATATATTCTATTTTTCAATTATACCTCAACAATACTTCTTGAAGGGACATACATTAAGAAACTTCTCTCATTGTACAAACTCCATTGCAGCATTACTTAATGACAATATCCTAAAAGCTAATAGAGAAATTCAATAGAATCCAAGTTTTTATGTTTTTACCATAGACGTTCTTGAGAGAATAAATGTGTACTGCTAAAAATATTCCAAAAATAAGGACATTTAAATATCAGTAATGTGTTTTTTATGAAGTCACTCATCAGTATGTTTTAAAGAGAATTTTACTGAACCACATTTTTCCAACTTTGTCTCCAAGGAAAAGAAAAATATTAATTTCAAACAATTGGTAATGTTTTATTTCTTTACGTGATAGTTGCATAGATTTTTTTTTTTGTAATACACTTGTCTTTATCATTAGAGCATGGATTTGGAGTCAATACTTTTCCAGTGTAGCATAACTACTGTTTTTCTAGCTATAGTCTAAGAATTTGATCTTTGGTCATTCAAAGTGTTTTTAATTGTTGGTATCTGTTGCCTCATTTGTGAATCATTATAAAGTGTTCTTAAGTTTGAATTATCTATTATATATGTTTATGTATAATATTTGTATCGTATGTACATATTTATGTGTGTATCAATTTAAAGTATCAATATATATAATATTTATATTGAGTATGTGTATATAAACTTAGTGACACGAAAAAAGCATAATTCAAATGGATTTAGAGAAAATGTTGCTCATGGTATAGACAAGAATATGAGCTCCATGTTCAAATTTGATTCTTTGTCATCTAATGCATTATAAGAAAAAATGTGGAACATATCTAAGCAGATACTGTGTACACATTGATCTGTGTCACAGTCGGGGAACTTTCCCTATAAGAAACCCCAGCCTCTTTCTGGACATCTGATAAACCCACCCAAAAGTAGACTACCAAGAAGAGCAGGAAGTGTAGGAATAGCTTCATAGAACATGTGGAAGTCTGTTCACTGCCCCATACAGAGACTCCTCCTCTAACTTTGAAGACAACTACGCTTACAGTTGTAGATTTGCCACAGCTGTGAGGAATTATCAGTCAACAGCAATGCAGGAACACTTACTCATGTGTAATGTGAGAAATGACAGACAGGTGGCATTCCAACACTCTACAAATACAGAATTGTGTTTTCATATGTCTACCAAAATAATTTTTGCTTTCTTTTCAGATCATACTTTGGAGATTAGTTTCATCCTAGACCTCATATTAAATATTCATGTTATAAAATAAGTATATTCCTTCAGAGGAGAGGAAAAGAATATATCCTATGTCAACTTTTGTCATATTAAGAAATACACTTTTTGAAAAAGAAACTTCTTTATTTTTATTTATTTTCTAAATGAAATGCTTTGTTTATAGAGAAAACTTTAATGCCATAAATTTAATTCATTTATTTTCAGATCATAATTTGAACATTAGTTCTTCCTAGACTTCATATTAAATATTGAAGTCATAAAATAAGTATATTCATTCAAAAGAGAGTAAAAGAAAATTCAATAACAATTTTTCTCATATTAAGACATTTCTTTTTCGAAAAAAATATTTATTTTCTAAATGAGAAGCTGTGATATATAAAAGAAATACTTCAAAGTCAAAAATATAATTGAAGATCAACTTGCTGGCTTTCTATGAATTGACTTATGTAGCTCTTATATTTTAACAAAAAAAAAAACCCTGTTTTAGCTTTGATATAAAATAATTCCCATTAGAAAATTCATGTGGATAGTTATATTTTCCATGAACTTTATAATTTCAACATTTTCTTTAAAAAGTAGTGAAACATTACAGAAAAATATACTAATATATCTAAAAAATTATACATCTGTGGCATTCCCTAGCAACAGTGTGATAGTACTTCCAGAAACACAAATCCCAGCTGCTATTAAATACAAAAAGCCACAGTTCTGATAATCAGGTTTAAAGAATTTAAGCTTTAAAATCTGGCACAGATATAACATGATTGGTATCCCTGAATAAGAAATAAAGAGCACAGTGAATTAAAGTGCAATGTAACTACATGAAATCACATTAATAATGCCATGGATTAACACTGGCATTTAGATATGTAACAAAGAACACAAAATTAAAGCACACATTTGTAAATTTTGTTTCTTCTTTCCCCTTTTCTTTGATATGATATTATGGAGAAGAAAAGTTTAAGTTTCTGCTTTACTTGAATAAATTTGGAGGTTCTTAACTTCAAAATTCTTAATTCTCAACTCAATCTTGAATGATAAATTTGTTTAGTCTGATTATAGGTGATTTAAAAAACTATGAGAATTCTTTTGCTGTGCAAAAGCTTTTTAATAAGATTGGATTTCAGGTTGTTGATTCTTTGTGATACTACCTGGGCAACAGAGGTTTTGTTCATAAAGTCTTTGCCCACACCTGTCTTCAAGATTTCTACCTATTCTAGCTTTCAGCAGATTTAGTTTTTGTGCGTTAATATTTAGATTTTTGATTCACACTGATTTTTAGCTTAGTACATGGGGAAAGATACAGATCTAGTTTTAATGTTTGGCATGTGGAAAGCCAGTCTTTCCAGCACCATTTGTTAAAAAGGCTTTCTTCCAGTGAGGTTGTTTGGCCCCTTTGTCAAAGTTAAGGTGACTGAAAGTGTTTGGACTTGTTTCTGCATCTTCTAATCTGTTCCATTGGTCCTCGGTCTGTTTTTTTGCTTGTTTGTTTGTGTGTGTGGGTTTTTTGTTTGTTTGTTTGTTTTTTTGCTAGTAGCATGGTATTTTTATTACAAAGCTTTGTCATATAATTTCAGGTCAAGGATTGTGATGGCCCCTGCTATGCTTTTGTTGCCCAGAATTGCTTTTCTATTCTAGGTTTTTTTCTGGTTCCAAATGAATTTTAGGCTTGTTTTCTCAAATTCTGAGGTATGCTGCTGGTATTTTAATTGGGATTGCATTAAAAGAAACCACCAACAGCATGAAGAGACAACCCATAGAATGGGGAAAGAAATTTTGCCAGCTGTTTC
>PVJO010008346.1:0-75754 GCA_004026905.1 Hystrix cristata | reverse complement strand
TTATGGTCTCTCATATCAGAGAAACAATTCGATGTGTGCTCATGAGTGTCCGATTTATTTCACTTAAGAGTATGTTCTCAAGAAACATCCATTTATATATGAATGACTCTAGTTTATCCTTTTTTATGGCAGTGTAGTACTCCATAGTGTAGAAAAACCACATTTTCTTTAGCCATTCGTTGGTTGTTGGACATTTAGGCTGCTTCCAAGACTTAGCTATTACAAACTGTGTTGCTATGAACATGGTGGTGCATATGTCCTTGTGGTATGACGATTTTAATTCTTCTGGGAAGATCCCCAGTAGGGGGATAGCTGGGTCAAATGGAACCTCCAGTTGTAGTTTTTTGAGGAATCTCCATATTGATTTCCACAGTGGCTGGACCAGTCTACATTCCCACCAACAGTGGAGGAGTGTTCCTTTTTCCCCGCAGCCCCGCCAGCATTTGTTATTGGTTGATTTTCCCATATATGCGGTTCTTTCTGGAGTGAGGTGGAATCTTAATGTTGTTTTGATTTGCATCTCTCGAATGACTAGTGATGTTGAGCATTTCTTCATATATTTATTTAGATGGAAAACTGACTTTTAGAGCATTTCTTTTACTTTCATGAACTTCTACTGTGTGCATGCAGTGGCTTTCGCCCTCCCCACCTCAGCCCTGGTTAAAGACGCAGTTCAGCATCTAAAAACTCAACATCAGGTAAAGTACTCGCATAACTGTCTCTGTGTAAAAAGGTCGTAGGCCAAATCTCCTCATCCCTGAGCACATTCAATATCAGAAATACAAGGATCATTCCGAATTATAAATGCTCAGGTTGGTAGCTCTGTACAGGTCCACTCATAGCATTCAATAGCAAATTCCTTAGCTAGGATGTTTATGGCTATTTTTAAACAACACCATTGATTACACAAACCTTCTTGTTCTCTTGAAATAGAGATTAGCTATATACAGAAATTTTGCTTCAAAATATTTTTTAAAATATTTTGACGTGAACAAGCAGCTATTTTTAAAAAGTGTGTCTGTGTATTTCAGTCTGTAAAACTGTATACAATTTTCAGTTCAGCATTTCATATATGTATTTGTGTCAAGACAAGTCAGTGCTGTGAAGTTCAGTAAGAATGAAGTTTTATGAAAGTACAGAAATGCATTCAAGAATTGATACAAAGTGTACTGGAGTAAATCTCTTTTAGCTGTTTGGGGAGCCCCAAGGTGATGGCTTCCTCCAGACCTGATTTTAATGTTTTAGCTCAACAGCTGTTTAAGCTAAACCACAGGCTCTTATCTCAGCTTTCCATATGGGCCCCTTTGACCCTGTAAAGGGTAATTGCTTAGCATTTGAATGGGGGTGCCACATGTGGCAACAAAAAGTTAAAAAGAACAATTTAAAAAGGAATAATAGGATCTGGATTTTAATAATTCATAAGATTTCTTAACAGTCAAGATTTTAATTACATCTCTATCAGCTGTCTTTTCAAATTCCAGTACAGCACAACAATAAATAGCTTAACATTTTTAACTCTAACATAATAAAGGCACAATTTGAAAATATAATTGTGTAAACCAAAATGAATTCTCATATTTTACTGGATACTTTATAAGCTTTTTCTGAAAGTGGGCTTTTAATAAAAGCAAATAATTAGATTTTTATGTATTTATATAACCAAAATTCCTGTAAAACATAATTAATTTACTATGAATCAGATGATTCACAATAGCACATTGTTGATTTCTGTACAAAAATTTGCATTTCATATATACCGTACTCTAGAATCTCCCTCCACCTCATTGCTCTGTTAATATCGGTTATATATTAATAGATGTAGTATATATTAGATGAAGTAGATGCATGAGATTTACTCCATTTCCTTCTTACCAACCTTAGAGAAAGTCCCAAGAATTTGATTTGTGTTCTCATCTTCAAGTGCTCCTCCACCGAGTTCTACCCACTACTTATGCACCCGAATGCAGGCTTGGAGCTGCGCTTCAGTCACCTCTGTAATTTTCACATTTGGTAGATACATGGGACATGGTACACTAACTCATTGTCTTCCACTTGCTAACTAGAACTGAAATTCTTTTCTAAAAATGACCTCTCTAAGTATTTTAGATTATTCCTCATTATGCCAAGTGACGTCAAATCAATCAACCCATTGTCTACACAACACCAAGTTATTCATATACATGCTACACCAGTGCCATCAAAGTAAATGATTCACTTGGCATCACTGCCTAATTGGGGGAAGAATCTGAAATGAGGTTTACTTTCTTTCAAGGTTGCGCGTAAAAGAGGGCATGTACGGATGCTGGCTTGTTTGTAATGTCGCCAAACCATCCTGAGTGAATGTCTGAATATCTTCCTTTTATTTTCTGAGCTGTTGGCCCTTTTAGTTTTGTTTCATATTAATCACAGTTTGTTAGCGTGGTATAAAAAATTACCGTTTAGTAATAGCAGGGCAACAAGATACAGAAAATGCAATTAAAATGGTCATGAATAATGAGGTCCTCGTTATAGTCGTCATCATTTTTGTCTAAAGAAGGGCAAACTAAGGCATGTTCCTGCTCTGGTTTACTCTGAAGTTTATTGATCTCATCAAGGGATGGAGAAGTGATCTTAACACTTCCCAATTTTCTGGTATTTCTCTGGCTATGCAGTGGATAGAAAGAGCTGCTTGGAGCTCAGTCATTTCAGAACTGCCCTGTGATACCGTTAATCAGTGTCAGTGGAAGGAAGCTGGTATCAAACCTAGAAGCTAAAGTGAAAGTAATTACAACCCGGAAAAATTGTGTCTCTTGCCCTCAAAGAAAACCAAAGCGCCCACTGTGCCCACTCTTCCTTCTCTTGGAAATCATTTCCTTTTCATTCGTTAACAATGACTACTCAAAGTGAGACTTTAAACTATGGAAATATACAAATATTCTTGTTCTTTCGGATTCCTCACTTTTGCTGACTGATTCATAGAAACTGAGTCTTGATGGAAGCTCTGTTTTCTTTGGCTTTTGATTTCTTCTCTTTTTGTAGACACTCCTAAATGGGTAATTTTCTTTGATTTTTTACTCTCATGCTTCATTCTGGTAAATAGCACATACCTGAAAAAGAGAAACTTGGAAAAAGATGTCAAAAGAGTGACTAAAAGCAATTGCAGAAAGTCTTAGGAAAGAAACAATGAATGTATTTTAAAAATCTCATGCCATATTTGTTTTGAATTTTAAAGCACTGAAGACAAAAAAATAAAAGACAATGATGTTCACAAAAGAATAAGAAATCTATAGTGGGTTAAATACAAAAGCCAAATGGAAAAATTGTGAATGAGTAGGTAGTTTTTGAGATAAATGAATTCCAAAAAGCCTTTGTCGAATACTTGGATATGAAATTTCAGAATATAATTGAGTTACTTAAATAATCATCTTTTTTCTCTAATTTTCTTTGAAGTTATTTATAGATGGAATTAATGTATGTATCAAGTATTATGTTTGCTTTCATAAAAGGTAAATAACTATTCTTACGCACAAAACAGCTTCCCTTACAAAAGTAGAGAGGAATATGAAGTTAAAAATTACTTTTAGGAGGGCTGGGGATTTAGCTCAGTGATTAGAGTGCTTGCCTTGCAAGCGCAAGGCCCCGAGTTCGATCCCCAGCACCAAAAAAAACAAAAAAAACAAATTACTTTTAGGGGTCTGGGGACTTAGCTCGGCAGTTAGAGTGCTTGCCTCACAAGCACAAGGCCCTGATTTTGATTCCCAGCACTAAAAAACAAATTACTTTTAGCATGAAAAAGAGCATGGTAACAGTTTTTCCATTTTTCCACTTTTTGCTTATTTCCATTCCCACTTATGCTACCAAATACTGAGTATTCAAAAAAGAACTAAGTATGAATAGAATGCAAAATATTTACAACCTTTTCTAACGAAGTGGTTGAAACTACCACAAGTACTACAGATGATTTTCTTCTTGCCTTCTATTCCAAATCTGAGTATGTCTGCTCTCTTTGAAAATAAAGAAAATATTTCCACCTACTTTCATCAGTACACGTAATTTGTACATGTTTGTTTATGAATAGTTGCTGATTGAAACTAATCATCAATACATAGTAAAGGAACAACTAGATAATATCCCAAATCATCAGTAAGCTTTTTTATCTAGTGTTCCAAGAGACTCCAAAGTATATCATTTCTCATTTCCACTTGAGTTGTGAATCAAATGAGAGCAGGAGAATCATCAGAAAAAAATGACCATTGCTTTTTATTAAGACTGAGTCGTGGAACACAATTATGAGTAATAGTGAAAACAGACTTATGAGAAACCAAATGTGTAAAAAATGTATAGTAGATGTTGTAAAAAAAGAAAGAAAATGTTCAAATGGGAAGGAGAACTAGGGAGATGGGAGAGGGAAAGGAAGGAAGGGAAAAGGAAAAGAAAAGGAGAAAAAATGGAATAATGTAAATAAAGCTGTGTAAATAAGGAGAGTGAGAGGAATTGAAGAGAGGGGAAAGGGAGGGAAAAAGTAAACATTATGTACAGATACAAATCAACTAAGATGAATGCAATCGTTATGTATATCTAAAATATACCAATAAATCTTCCCGGCTCAAAAAACAACAAGAAAATCAAAATCACGTCTATGAACTTAATTTTGCCCAGTACCAACTTTAGAACTATCTATGTTTGTAGGCAACTGAGTCCTCAATCTGCCTTCCTTTGGTTGATGTGACAGGGAATCAGGGGAAGTCAGTCTTCCTAAGACTCAGATAGATTAAATCTACTACAAGAGCAAAAAGAGATCAGTGATGCTTATTCTTTATTGTCTTTTTGTGAAGGTAAGAGGAGCGTTTAGAGAACACGCCAAAGACAGAGGACAGCTGAAACTAACTTCCACTGGCGTCTGAGGTGCTTCTTAAAAGAAATAAACTTCATTTAAACAGACATATTAAAAGCAGAGACAAAGTGTTAACTTTTTAACAGATATGTCTGTCTAATTGAAGTAATAAATGTTAAGGGTTTCATACTGAACTTAAATGCAGAAAATAGATTCTTTGCCAAATTCTAAAGTTAATGGGTAGTATCAGAAATGGAAGGATCCTAGTTATTACAAAGCATATATATAGAAAATCCCCTTTGACATGAGACAACAGAATCAAGTCTTGCTCCAAAGGGCTTTCCGCCAGGACTACAACCTGAGAAGGATGAAGGAAGGGGTGACATAGGTATATTTTGAGGCACATTATAGTGAAAAACCTGTCAGTTGGACTTAACATCCCACTACTTTTCATTCTTGCTTTGAGACAAAGGTTATCAGTGAAGAATCAGGATGAAGTAAAACAATAATCCTTAATTCAAAGACTTAGGCCTTGGTTGCTAGCAACCTTTTGCCACAAAAAGAAATTAAAGGGCATCCCATGTAGGCTTTAAAAGAATTGTACTATTGAAATAATATCAGGCCTGCAGAACAGGACCTGTGATTGCTCAATTTTAACACTCAAGAAACTACGTAACGGGAAGCCACTATCCAAATCGATAACGTAAAGTACAGGGGTTCTCATTTACGTTCCTTTCAGACGTTACACTGGTGGGCACTGGGCAAGGATCATATGAGGGATGGAACTAGTTCCAGAGCAGTTTATATTGGAGGATTCCATTTGCTTCCCTTACTGTTAAGGCATGTAGTCAACAAGTGGTCTTCATACCATTGTTGTCCTATTATATAGTCTTTATAGAATTAACAGAATATAAAAAAAGTTTGGATTGCAGTCAATGTCCCTCTTTCTCCTTACTGAAAGTGTTAGTGCACACATCTAGGTTTTATTCCTTTTCATATGTCTAGCATTTTCACACTGTTTATGTTGTAGCTCACAGTTGCACTATTTATGTGAAGCATGATTTGGAATTGCTCGAGACTGAACAGCTGACAACAAAACAAAGTATGGGGTATGCAGTCACTACCCTATAGATATTCATGTTTGGATTCAGTTTGAGTTGTCTTTTGGGGGCAAAATGATACAAAGATACTTTTGGAATGTTATAAAAGACTTTGTATGAATTTGTGTGTGTGTGTGTGTGTGTGTATGTGTGCTTGTATGCTGTGGTCAGTACAAGCCTTGAATTTTAATAGATCTCAATTTATTTTTGTTTTGCACCTATCTCTTCCTCTTCAGTGAACTTCATGTCTGGTCAGTATCTCCACATGGTTCCTGGCCTTTTTTGCCACAGGAGATTAGTTCTAAAATAGTAACAAACCAAGGCATAGCCTTCAGTCCCCAAGCATTAGCTGATGAGTTCCCAAGTTTTTACTAAAGCTGCCTGAATTCATACCATTTTAAGGTTTTAGTGTGGACTGTATTTTATCTTTGTTGTAACTGTAGAATAATTAAGTAGGTTCAAATATGTTTCCTGATTTATCAAAATATTCTTCAGAAAACTCCTTTATTTCAGGATTTGTCAATCTTTATAGATGCCATGTAAAGCAAATTATGTAGCAGGAAAATTGCTCTTTTTTGAATAGACAACAACCATTAAACTTTGAGTTACTTTGGACAGCATTTCTAAGGGAATAGGTCTTATCAATTCTCTAAAATATATTTAGTTAGATGAGAGTAAGAAGTTGTAGCATTCTGCTGCATAGTGAGTATAGATAATGAAAATATACTTATTATGTCTTTCAAAGAGGTAGAAGAAAGGATTTTGAATGTTTCCACTATAAAGAAGTGATAAATATTTAAGAATATGGATGTTTAATCTCCATCTTTAAACATTAGGAAATATATACACCTATTGAAACAACATATGGTATTTCATAAATATATATGATTTGTATATTTTCATGCATCATTTAAAAAATGGGTAACAAAAATCAAAATGCAAATAGATACAAATAAGATGGTAGGGAGACTTTAACATAATACTAATATAACTAATTCATTTTAGCCATTAAAATGATCTCTATGGCTAGGGATTTAGCTCAGTGGTTAGAGTGCTTGCTTCACAAGTACAAGGCCCTGAGTTCGATCCCCAGCACCAGAAAAAAAAAAAAAAATTAAAATGATCTCCAAATAGGTGGAAATTGCAGAAAACACCAACCAGAATGAAAAGAACATTTTTAAACTGCGTGCAGCAGGTTGAATGAGATCAATTGAAGTGAATTAATTAAAATAAATTTAGTCTTCATTTACAACAAACATGTAAGCATTTTATCTTTCAATAATTCATTAATGTTGAATGAAAGCTTCCCTAAAATTAATAAATAACTGCCTTATTTGTACACAAATTATGACTTAGAAAAAAATAAGTCAATGTATTTTTAAGATAAAATTGCACATCATCATAAACAGGTAACTAAAGAATATATATTAAGCTAAATTTAGAATACTGTTATCAGTATTTCATACAGAAGTAGAATAAGTACACAGATTTGGAAAACGATGTGTTTTTGTTTTGGTTATGAGTTTGAAAAGGGACTTGCATATAATTATCAGCATAATGCCAATTTGTTAAAAAAAAATTCCAAATTTTAGAAATAAAGAGCTGCAAAACCTTCATTAAAATAAATTTATGAATCATTAACTTCCAAAATGACAGCTTATAATGGTTAATGTGGTTTCACAAAGATTCAAAGTTTTCAAAGACCAAATAAAGAAAATTTCCCACGAAAAAACCAAATATATACATTAAATATTTCAATATAGTCTTTAAGTTAAAAGAATCTATTCCCTTGAAACTTAGAGTGATAATTCTTCAGCCCTCACTGTTGTAAGTTTTATTCTAGATCTTCTTCCAGTGGTTATCAGAATTTGTTACTGAAACTCCAAGAACATTGCCATTTATATACATTATATTATTATGTTTCTTTTCATATATGTGAATTTAAATTTAAAACATTTCAAATTTCAATAATTACAATAGACATTCTAATAAAATTAATAATTATAACCAACATGGACTGAGTTTTATCACAAACTGTACATTTTATTACATTGTGTCTTTTCTAACATTATGTTAAAGCCAAACTACGAAGTGAGCCTTGTCATTATTTCCCTTTCTGTGACAGAGAAACTGAGGCACCTCTGGTAAGGGACTGATCTCTTGCCAGATTAAATGGTAGTGCCTCTCAGGTCATCCATTCTCCTGAAGACATTTCAACATATTTATTGTTTGCAGAAGACAATTATCCGATGTAGGTTTAGGGAAAATCATCTATTTAGAGATAACATTTACTTGTCTGTTAAAAAAAAAAAATGAGCCTTCAATGACTATTTTAATGTCGAAGAGAAATCTTACCTGGCTAATTCTACTGGTGCCTTCTAGACTAAATCTTCAGCTTCCAATGAACTATTGTTTTGTTGCAGGTACTATAACAAAAAATACAAAATAACCACAAAAAACATAGTTAATTTTATATTATTAACTACAAATTATTAGAAATAAATTGAGGTAGATAATAAAAGTCATTTCAAACAGGGTTATGTAAAAAATAATTCAGATGTGATGTAAACACATCAAAGCTCATCTGGTTTTGAATGGGACATGATTGTGAGTGAATATGTGCTGTGTCATGTTACAGCCCCAGCAGTTAGAACCCCTCAGAGGGAAGAAGGTAGGAAAAGACTCAGTAAAAACTATCATATGGAAAATGAATCTTAACCTTTCCTCATTTCCTACTACTTCTGTACCCTTGTTTAGACAATTGTCTAATGCTAGGTCTAAGTATTTCATACTGTCCTTAAGCAAATTAGAGTTATTGTTCGTAAAGATGGACAGGGGAACAGGGCAGAAAGCAGATAGAAGTTTGGTTCAATTATTGAGTTAGGAAATATCAAAAACAAACCACAAGATAAGCAGTAAGATAAGGCATTATAGCTTAAAGACAGAGAGATTTCATATAATTACATTTCCTTCTCAAACAAAAATATTTAAAACATAGGGAGGAGAACTAGAGAGGGAGGAGGGGGAAAAGAAGGCTGGGGAAAAAAGGAACAAGGGGAAAAATGTAAATACAGCTGTTACTGTAAATAAGGAGGGGAGGAGGAGTGGAAGGGAGGGGTGGGGAAGAGGAGGGAAACCAAGATATATCATATACGGTTACAAATTAACTATGACGAAAGCAATCATCATGTGTACAGTGTACCAATACATGTTCTTGGTAAATAAGTTAAAAAAAAATCAAATTCAACCTTATCATATATCAGATGCAAAAATGATTAGAATATATAAACATTATTCAAAAATTTCCAACCAGCAGAACTGAAAGGTCTACAATTTTAATGATTATTGATTAATAAAGTCATCATGCAACATTCCCTCGGTTATTGCCAAGTTGAATTTTAAATTAATGTCAATTGTTTATCATCAAGATTTTGAAGTTTGTTCTCTTAAGAACTAGAGTAGATTCACTCATCAGAACTTGCTTTCTGTTGAAGGGGTATTAGATTATTACTATAACATAGGGAAAGGAAGGCTACAGGAGAGGCCGCCAACTCAAAAAGGACTATTTATTTCTTACTTGAAGAAGAAAGGCAGAGTAGCTGACAGTGGTGGGGAGCCCAGAAGTTTCCATCCTGAGACCCATTAGACCGCTCCTGACTGTGGACATTCTGATCGTGGATCCCAAAAAAGGGAAGATGTGGTAGACACCTCACTGCTCATTATAGGGATAGTGATTGCCAGGATTTATGTACCTTATAACTATTTGAGAAGCTTGATAAAATCTAGTTCCTTCTTGTATACTGAACAGGAATCCTAGGGGTTGGCTCAGGTAACACATTTTTGTTGCAGTTTTAAACATTACCATTATAATTCTTACACAAAACACTTCAATGTCTGGTTAACTAATCCAACTCCCATTTTAAATATCATCAAATTATATAATATGAGATCTTTTTCCTTTAATGACCCATTGATTGTAAATGTCATAACCTGACAGTTTCACAATATTACCAAGGCTACCTATGAGCAAAGATGCCACTCACCAAACCAAAGCAAGTATCAAAATACATGATATATAAGAAGAATTTTTAGAAAATAGAGCATCTTGTTGATGATTGGCTAAGAATACAAATGAGCAGAGCATTCTTAATAATCAAATTGTGGCTGGGAGATCATTACAGAGTTGCTCTGAATTGGGAAATTGAGGATTAGTAGTACAAATTGAGCACAACAGGGGAAGAATGTATACTTTCTTATTATACTTCCAAATTGAAAATGAAATCGATTTCATTAACTAAAATAGTACTACGCATTCACTAATTTGCATGTTACCATTAAAATAAACATAAGTTAGAATTATTATTATAGATCTACTTTTAGTCTTGAAAGTTTTTGTTTCATTCAGACTCAGTTGCCAAAATGAAAGCATCATTAGCTTTTTTGTTTTTCCTGGTATTGGGTTTTGAACCCAGCATCTTTGCACTGACCTACATTCTCAGCCCTCACATACCCCTCCCCCTGCCTTATTTTGAAACAATGTCATTATAAGCCACTAAATTTCCCAGGCCAAGGTTGAACCTGTGATCTTCTGTCTCAGCCTCCGAGAATATTAAGACTACAGGCCAGGGTCACCATGCCCAGGCTTGATTTTCTTATTTTTATACAGTTGTTCTTTCTATCTTTAATAATTCAGGTAATTTTCAGGTCCCAAAATAAGTCACCAAAAATGTATTGCTTTACCTTATATTGGGTCTAGAAAATAGAATGTTGAACCAAAAAGTGATTCTCTCTTTATTAGCATGATTTTTATTTTTCTCTTCTCTTTCATTTTCTAGTGTAGTTGAATAAAAATAAGAATATATTTAATGAAACAATGAAATAGGACATTGGCTACTGAGTGCATATGCACATAAGAACAGTAGAGAATCAGAATCAGAGAGCCGAGAGATTAGTAATATTAGGACTGGAAAACACACAAATAATTTAATTTTCTCCTTTTTTGTATGAAAGAACATGTGCATCATCACTCTCCCCCAAAAATTTTGGAATCACCAATCTTTTCCTGACTCTTTATGAATTTAACAATTGGCTTAAAATAGTACTCGTTATTCATCTCTTATAATTTATGTGGCGAGCGCCACTGAAGAACATCTGCTGGTAGAAGTTATAGTCAAAGAGATTTAATGTAAAATAGTCTTTAGGAAGTAAATTGATTCTGTATTTCACTTTGACATCTTTTCATATGGTTGAATAGGTTTTTTTAATGCCCATGTTGGACTGAATTAGACAAGAGAATTGTCGGTACACAGACAGACACAAAGGAATGAAATGCCCTTATTTGTCAGAGATAGAAACTGGCTCACGACACCCACAGGAAAAACTCAGTTACATTTTGTAGTAGAAGACAATGAAATAGGGCAGAAGTGAGGGGAACCAGAGAGTAAGAGACAGAAAAATGGAGATTGCCTCAGATTTAAGGTAGATACATAGACAGAGAATTCAAGAAAATAGAAATATTTAAATACATTTTAGTGCTTAACACCACAAATGAAAAAAAAATCATAATCAGCCAGATTCTTTTACTAGAACCACAAATAGCTACATGACAGTGGAGATTAAGAAGTTCTCATGGATATTAGGTTAGTCTTTCTCACTCATGAGTAAGGGATTTAGAACCTCAGGGTGGGCTGATTGTCATGCAGATGCCTTTGAAATTTTCTGTATTTCTTCATGCAGCATCGTAACAATCTTCTGATTTTGTCGAAAAAATTCTGTTTTCACCAATATATACAGTGGAGAATTTCAGGAGACTAGTATTTGAAAACTTTGAACCTTCCCTCCTGGTGGTTCTGAATTGCAGTGATATAGTACGAATTCAGAGTTGAAGTTTGTTGATCCCTAAGTTGTAGAAGGAGTGAGCATGAATTTCTGAGCCAGAGTTAATATGTAGGATGACCATAATATGATTAAATGCGAATGTGTGGCTGATTTTAAACACAAATCAAAATAAACTTTTCAGGGCAAAAAAATTGCATGTTTTGAAGGAGTGTAAGTAAACAAAGAGAAACATATAATTTTGGTATTATGATGCATTTGAAAGTAAGTCTACTTCAATGAGAAATGCTAAAAATAGCTAGACAAGTGAACAAATACTGCAGCTGATACATCTGGAAAAGAAAAAAAAAAAAAAAAAAGGTGCCCAGCCCTAAAGGATAAGGACCTAGTTTATCATTACATTACTTTCTGTGTTTTGCTATCGGATGCCGTGAGCTTGTTTGTGTGGCGTAATGATTCCAGATTGTTTTCATTACAGTGCACATCCTGATAAATATTAGATGAGTTTACACCTTCCCATGGTACATGCTGATCCCTGGGGTCACACAGCCTTGGTCTCTTCAAGAGTAAGAAGTCTCTTATTCTTGCCACATATCACCCACATTCCCAGCACTGAATGAAATGATACAATCTGTTTTGTCCCTTGGGATTTCCCAACATACTCTGTAAAGTGCTGTAAATCTTATTAATTTGCTCCGATTTGGGTAAATGTTATAGATATCCAGACTCTGAGCTTTATAAAATGTTTTCTTAGCTCTCATAAATGTTTCCTGGCTCACAAAAATGGAGAGACACTTTAAAGAAAAATCTTCAATTTTTATAGTTAGGTTTATGAGTATGTATTGGAAAAATAAAATTTCAAAATCTATGATCTTTAGATTTTCCAGGCTTTTTAATCATCTCCTAAACTAACGTTTAACTAGAATTACTCATATATTCACAGCATGTATTACATGTATACATTTATCCTGTCTATTTATCCTAATGAAAGAGGCCAGATGAAGGCTGTTCTGTGCTCCCATATAACATTGAAAGAAGTTTCATTCATCTCTGATACACATGAAAACTCAAGAACTTGATGGACTGGTATATTTAATGTGTACGATTGAAACAATTTTCTTGTAATTTGAATAGACTAGCAAAACTCGTTGGAAAAGAAAAAAACCAAAGTAAGTGAAATCAATCTACTGATTTAAATTCAACCTGTTCCTTGTACTTAAGTGATTAAAGGCCAATGAGAATTATATAACCATTTCCAAAGCAAATAAAAAGTCACCATGGGTACTAAAATATTTTCAGTGAATACATCTGAAAATACTTACTAGAAATAAAAGGAAATCAAGAAGAAATATAACATTTGAAGCAATGTATTAACTTCTTCCAGGGAAGAGTCCTTGCTTAACAATTAGATGTCAATAAAGGCACAATCCTAACCTGAGTGTGGTCATGACAGAATTGTGTTGATATGCCAGATGTTTCTACATCTGTGGTACATCTGTTTAAACAGAACTACTGGAGGGTGAGTAAGGAAGAAGACTCTGGTAAAATGTGAATCCTTTTGTACAATGTTTGCTCTGTCATCAAAGGAATTTATGGGAAATCCCCGATTCAATCATTCTAACAAAAAGAAATTATCCTAAAAACAACAATGCTTTGTCTTTTTTTTTAAACAGGATGAAGTCATGTTTTACAAACATGAAAAGATTATTTTTAAAAATATATACATTAATAAGTTGAATGAAGCAAAAGCTGGTAGAATTCTGGATGTCTGTATCATTCTTGGTTTACTAATGACATATAGCATTAAGTAATTATATACATGATGTAACATCAAAGAGTAGAAGAGATTCAATATTAAGATTTAGTATCAAGTGCCATTATGAAAGCTGATACTGGAACTCTCTGTGACTACCTATTTCTGCAAAATGCTCTTTTTTTTCTCTTTTGGAAATTCTTTCTAGATAATTACAACAAAAGAAAAAACAAAGAAATAAAAAGATGCACACAACAATATCACTTATTACCAGCAACCAATTCATTCCATAAAGATAAATTATCCATGTACAAATTCAAAGATACATATGACTGTATCAGTCTGAATTCTATGGTCAGCCTACAATCACCTATGTATTAATACTCACTTATTTGACAAATAATTGTGTTAAACCTATAAAGTACAAATAAAAAACTTCAAGATATGAACCTATTTTATGCTGGCTGCTTTTTGAAATATACTCTAAACTTGTATCACATCCATCTTGCAATACAGTACTTTCTCTTCCACGTGTCTAATAAGGATCATCACTAACATTTATATTTCAAAAACTAGCTGTGTTATTTACTCTACTGAACAGGAGTTAACACATTTGAGCCATTTTTTTAAAAATAAACTGACTTAAAATAAGATTTATTCTCTCTAGCTTCATTCTTGAATGTACTTATTCAAGATACTGTGGCTGAAAGTATTTCAGGTTGGTATAGTTTGACCACAATATATATTCCTTTCATTTGCATTAACATTTGAGTTTAAAAAAAAAAAAAACTGCTTGAAACTAATGTCTACGCACAAGGAGCCACACACAGGCACCCACTTCTTTCTCCCCTTAAGACAAAAATACTACTTTTGCATTTTTCCCCAACTTGCAACTTGTACAGTAGAAATCCTATAAACTTGACAGTGAGTTCCTGTAATGACCTAAGAACTCTTGCTTCCAGACTCATGGCTTTGTGCCTAATTTCAAATTATTATTGTGAGAATTACACATGGGAATCACTTCTTTTAAGACTCTAATACTTGTTATGTAGACTGTTTCAAACTTTCTTGTTATTGCTTTAGTCCTTTCCTTTCCAAACAATTCAGGGAACATAATATTTTGGAAGTCTTCCATTTTTCTGTGAATTTAAAAGTCTGTTTTTTTTTCTTTTTAAGAAGTCTGTTTTGTTTCTCTGCCTTCAATTTATTTAGAAGGGCTACGTGTATCCCTTTATTCTATGTGACTATTCTCTTTAAACTCTATTTGCACTATTTTTGTTCATTTCCTTTACCCAGTTATCTATTCTAATGATTTTGACTAGCATCAATACAGAAGATGTGTGTGTGTGTATGTGTATGTAGTTTTAAAAATGTGACTTTTAGAGACTATGGGGAACATGTGGAAAAATTGTTGGGATGTTTCTTGAGTTCAAAAATTCTATGAAGCTTAACTGAAATACTGTGGACTCCCTGCCTGTAATTCAATAAATTAGAAGAAAAAAGGAATCAGAATGAACTTAAAATGAGCCAAAGAATCTTATTTTTTAAATATAATTTCAATTACCATGTGGTAATTGTTAAATAGAGATCTCTTATAAATATTCCAATTGAGTTTAGAAATCACTACTGATCAAAAGAAGAAAAATACTCAATGTGATCTTAGAAAAGAGATCAAATTGTTTAGGGGCAGTATTTTTCTATGTATAATCATTTGTTTTACTCTCTGATTCAGCCTCAGAGAAATTAGATAGAAGTAGTCCAAGATTCCCTTTTAGTAAAAGTGGGAAAAATCTTACTAAATGAGATGTAACATTAAATATGCTGTAAGAGACTGAGTAACAAGACAACTTTTTTTTGATGAACTAATCAACTATTTTAAAAGAGTGAAAAGATGTATTTTATGATGAGTTATATGATAGGAAAAATGATAGTATAGCAAACTGTGTGTAAAATATTAATGGACAGTATAGTGAGTGCTTTCATAAAACTTATAGTCCAGTCCAGTCAAGATTGTAAGACATAAACAGGAATCTCACAAAATATTGTAAATTTGCAATTGAAAATGCTGTTCTTTGAAGATTTTGCACTATTATGCATGATTTACAAAGACAAATGACCTATTTTTCTGCCTTATCAATTTATCTCCATTGCTTAGCTCAGTGACTGGAAGAATTTTGTATACTCTCCTATTTGGTTACAGTGTACCAAAATGAAAGAGTGGTGCCCATCAATTTATTTATATTTAATCATTTTGAGTAGAAAGGACCTCAAAGGCTAAGATTAAAATGTAGTCCTACATAATTTCACAAATGTGCCTATCTTCCTGTTAGCGGGCAGGCCACAATATTGGTTTCAAATTATTTATTCATTAGTAATATAAAGGAATTCAAAAACCATTCAGTTTAAAATGCCATAAATTATTTTATGTGTAAAACTATACTTTTTAAAGAGGAAGAACCATGTTATATGCAGAGGATACTGAGTAGCATCATGAGCATTTGCACCCAGGAGAAAAGTCTTTGTGCAATAAACAAACCTAAATTTAATCATAAAACTAAAAGGAAGAGAGTGAACACTTGAAGTGTAAACATGAGACATAGGGTAAGCGAATGATAAATTATATACTGCAAAACATTTAAAATCTATTTGGAAAAGTAAAGTATGACACATCTGTTGGGAGCTAATTTGCCCTAGGTGTTTCTGCCCATCTTCTGAGCCGTTTTTTGAGTGACAGGAACCCATAGCTTTCTAGGATTTTTTAAAAGAATGAACAGTGTAGAAGACAAAGTTAATGTGTCCTTCTAAGGCAGAAAACAGATTCATTTACCAAGCAGAATAATAAAGATAATGTCTTCCTCTAAAGCAAAGACAGGGCAGACAGGTTTGGTAGCAGTTTTTGAATAAATATGAAATCAGGATTCCTCAAATGAGACACAAAACTATTAGGTGTGTACAATTACCTGGGCTGCTCCACATTGTCCTGCGGGATTTCAGGGGCAAACAGGAGTGCAATAATTTGTTAGGTTACACACTGGATAAAACGTCAGACTTTTCAAGCCAGTTAACAGCTACTTTTTAAAAAATAGTAGTCTTAGTTTCATTATGGGTTTTTCAATAGTTGTTTTCATTTTTTCTCGATTATCAATGAATTTTTTAAAAATTACCATTTTCATTTACATGGTACAGAACTGAAAGCTAGAAAGTTACTTTTCTAAAAAACTGAAAAGCATCTTGAAGGTCCGAAACACTGATTAAATTTTTAAATGTCATATGCATTTTCTTTTCTTTCTAATTGTTGACGGAAGCTGCAATTAAATATATAAACCAATATTCCTTATGGATATATATTACATTGAATTGGTCAGCATTCTAAGTTAATCTACCATGACAAAAGAAAATATGTCCCAAAATAAACCCAAAGAAGATATGAATGAGGAAATCTATTTTTGTCAAACATATAACATCAGCAGGTTAAATAAAATAAAGTATATAATAATCATTACACACAAGAAAACTTTTAGAAAAAGGATAATAAAATATAACAACATCACAAATTGAATATCTGTTTTAAACAAATACTAGCAGTCCATGATATTTGGGTTTCTTAATATGTGTTTAAGCACAGTATAACTGGGAAAAGGATCCCATATTAAAATAAGTGAGAAATGCAACTATGTATTTCTGTCTTAGAGATACATTAAGTGGCATAAAAATTGAAATCAATATTATATTTGGGCAAAGTTAGAATTTTTATCAGTTTCTAATATTATTATTCAATGGGAAGGAAACAGCCAAAAATATCATTATTTATCTCCTTACTTTGCCTTTTTCTGCCAAAATGTAACCATCGATGACATTTCCCTCTGAATGCTTGTTCATGAATTGATGGCTCTTTTCCTTATAAGGTTTTATTTAAACTTTTATACTTGGCAAAAAGAATTGTGTGATTTGATAAGAGAACAGCTAGGGTTTCGCGTGAGCCAAGCGACTGGCAGTAACTCCTGAAAAACTGTGCTGAGAATGTTCTTTTCTTTGTCTTCCCTGACTCACATTTGCACTAGATTAGAAGAATTACAAAATGACCCCTGCAAACTTCTTGCATAATGTTGCTGAAATTAATTCTACTTATCAGATGTGGACTTTAGCTGTGTGAGGTAATATTTTCTGTACAGTCCTAAACACAATATATTCCCTCGCATTGTGTGTGAATCTCGTCTTAATACACAAAAGGGGCTGAGGTGTATTTTAGGGGGTTCTTAATAACCTAAAAAGCATGTCATCTACTGTAGGCAAAGACAATTTGTGGGAGATCGATAGTGTTTTCAGTAGCTTTTGCTCCGTTTTTGAACAGTGACTTAAACTCTAACTTGCTCATTATGTGGCTGACTTTATCAATGACATCCATTTCCTTTGTGTTCTGTTAAAATTTGCAGGGATTGTTTTCTATTATCCAGAAAATTCATGTTGGGTTCTGCTCTGCGGTTGTTTGGCAGTCTTAGGATTACTCTGGCTGTTGTATATCATTAATCAAATACTTATTGAATGCTTTGCCAGAGTTACAGTGATGGTTACTGGGGCAGATATTTATATTAACAATGATTAATCTTCAAATTGCTAGTCAGGTAAATACTAGTCTCATTTTTACAAATGAGAAAATCACAGTTCCAGAAGTTATAGTAGCCAGAGAATAGCTGTTGAAACAGTTGGAATTCCAGCTCGCTCTCTCTCTAGGGCCCCACACACAACTGTTATGCCACACTGCGTATCAGAATAAGGCATAGGTCCTGTTCACAGTATTATAGTAACTAGCTGCATTATTGCATTAAAGAGTAACGTAAGAGATAAGTGTGAAATGCATAAGAAATCAGTGGTCAATTAGTATTACAAATATCTATTACCAAGCACACATATGCATCCATAATGTTTATGCGAAAAGTGTTATTCTGGTCATACAATTTCCAGAATCTGTGCTCTAGAAATTTTATCTCCATATTAAATGAGTTAATAGGGGGGTTTCCATTTCTTGTAATGAGAGATTAAATCTGTCTCCAATCATAGTAAAAATAAAAGTGTGAATGATTTTCAAAATTCTTAAAATCTTCTAAATGCTGTCAAGACTACAGTAAGAAAGCACTAAACCAACTGTCAGGGCAGTGTGGGAATCCAGAGATATAACCGATATGAAAAGTCACTGTTCCCATAGCATTTTCTGATCTGGAAAACTTGAATTTATTTTATAACTTTATGAGTGGTCAGGGTCAAGAAATCAAAACCAAGTGTCCACAAAATATAAGGGGTGAGTCAGAAGTCTTCCCACAAAAGCTACCTCCAAAATTCTGCACTCCGAGGATGAGGATAAAGAGACAAGGCCCAGTTTCACGTGGTCTCAAATGCCTGATCTTCCAGGTTGGAAGATGTTCTAGAATAAGGCTGCACAGATTCTTTCTGACAAAGATAATTTCATCCCAGGCATAGACAGACTTCTAAAACTGATTCTGCACATCAATAGATGGTAAATATAATCAGAACCACAAAGAACCATAGAATAAATTACAGTACTACCTCGGTTCACAAACACTATAAACAGTTCAGGTCAGAAACAAAAACATTCAACAAAATTTTGCTTCTAGTCTCAAACTCCGCATCAGGTGACAATGCAATAAATAGTAATAAAAATATAAATATGTAGGTAAACATTTAAAAATTAATCATGCAAGAGTAACAGTAATGTGAGAAAAGGGGATAGAGTCAGATTAATATAGAGCAATAATGATTAACTCAGATTATATATTAATGGAGCTTATAAAACCTTTCTTGTTTTAACTTGGAGGAGAAAAATCGCATCAACAGCATTTATCAGTTATATCAATGAAAACAAGTAGTAAAAGCTGAGTGTCTCCCTTGCCATTCAAGAAAGGAGTTTTTATGTCAAAAAGCCTTATCGAGGGGTTGGGATTTAGCTCAGTGGTTAGAGTGCTTGCCTTGTAAGCACAAGGCCCTGAGTTCGATCCCCAGCACCATAAAAATAAATAAATTCAAAAAGCCTTACTAGGTGTAAAGATGGATACCACAAAATGGTAAAAATATCAACATCTCAGTGTATTATTAGTTTTCTAAGGGGGTCATACCATAATAAAATAGCACAAACTCACAGTCTTGTAGGCTAGAAATCCAAGACTTGTGTGTTAACAGCACCGGTTTCTTTTGAAGATTGTTAAATCATCTGTCTCACATTTCTCTACTAGCTTTTGGTATTTTGTTAGGAATATTTAGAGTTCTTTGTCTTATAGATGCATCGCATAGCTCTCTGCCTTTGTCTGTCTGTCTGCCTAACTGTCTCTCTGTGTTTTTCCTATTTATAAACTTCTCTATTTTATAAGGACATCAGTCATATTGGATTAGTGATCTTTCAGTAGGACCGCTTCTTAACTAATAGACTTTTTCCAAATAAATTAATGTTAAGATTCATGTAGAAATTGTGAGGCACAATTTAACCCATTATCCTAAATTAATTCAACTTTACTTTGTGTACATCTGCCAGTCACTGCCTATGGGGAGAGGAGGTGCAATAAGCAAGGTGTTCCCTGGAGCTGAGGATTACTGTGACTGAAATAGATTGTCATTAGGAAGATAAAAGTACCACAAAACAATAAGCACTATGTAACTCAATTAGGAAAAAGTATTTATAAAAAATTGAGTATGGAAACTGGAAATTAAGAAGTATACTACTCATGCATTGTGAGAGAAGAATATAATTGATATTAAAAATACTTGAATTGGTAATGAAAATATTGTGCCCCAAAGCTTATGGCATAGCATTAGCGATTCTTTAAGGAAAACATATAATTAAATGAATGTAATGGAAAAGAAGAAATGTAAATTTAAACATTTATCTTTATATATTAAAATAGCCAAGAAATAGTTCTTTTGTTTCTGGAAGTTCTCTTCTCCTATTGATTATGAGCTATAACTTCTCTTTTGAGAGAAATTTATTTTCATATTTCCTTTTGTAAATTAGAGTTTTAAATAAGAATTTATTCTTCTGACAAAGTACTTCCTAACTGCCTTTGTGCTACCTAAATCACTGCCTTTTTTGCACAGCAAGTTATTTGTGTTACAAAAATATTTCAACCTTTTACATAATATTCTTTCTTTTCTTTTTATGGGGCTGGGGATTGAACTCAGGGCCTTGTGCTTACAAGGCAAGCACTCTAACCACTGAGCTAAATCCCCAGCCCCCACTTAATATTCTTTATTCCTTTCACATATTCCATATCCATTCCAGGTGTAGCTATTCTGTTTGTACTAATGATGCAAATAATTTATGCTGGTAGAGCGCAGTTTGTGTTTTGGTTAAATGCCAAAGAATACAAAAATGTTAGAACCAAACTTTCTATTTACTATTACTGAATATATTGCCATGTTTGCTTTTAGTCACTTAGTTAAAAATAAAATGCAGATAAAATTAAGATAGCATGAGATGTTTTCGTTCGGTTTAAGAATAATTTGTGACAAATAACTCATTTTACAGTATAAAATAATGGTGCTTTTTCCATGTGGCTCAAAATTAAGAACTGATATAAAAAGCTAATATGTTTTTGTTATGATTATTAAAGTATTTTAAAATCTTAGAAATTATATGTGATGTCCAACTTTTAAGTGGACCTTAACTCATAAATGAATACCATACCACAGGCCAAAGAACTTGGAATTTTTATATACAGTGACCTAACAATATTATATAAAATTATAGCTTCATATGGTTTCATATCACTAACAGTTCAATTTGAAATATGTCAGTTACCTCTGATTTTTACAAAGGAGAGAGATCCAATGCAAGAAATTTTAAATTATCCAAATTAAGGTAAAAACTGGAGAAATCCAAGTTATAAAACTCAAAGGGTCTGCCACTACTCGTTTTGGTTTACAACAGAAAAGTCAGAGATTTGCCCTTTCACCACTTTTCCACAGTCAACCCGGAGTCTCAGAAAGACTCTTAGCCTTCCACATCTCCTATGACTGCATCTAACTGGTCCAACCGAAACTGTGCAACGAAGGCAATGTTTCTTGGAAATGCTACAGTTGTTCTGATTTCAAAATTGACAAAATCACAGATGGGTTGTCATGATTCCAAGTACCAACAGAAAATGCCCAGTACACGTTTACACAAAATGTGAAATGCTGGAAGATAAAAAGACAATTCTGCATAAGGTTTCACCTATTGCAGTGTAACTTTGATAAGATCAAACTTATTGATTACAATAAAATCAGAGCAATAGCATCTGCCCTCTTATTTATACGGCTGAGGATTGCTATTCATTACATGCATTCAAGCTCGAATCTTGGAAATAACTCATAAAAATTATTCTGAGCCACTTTGAAAGCATTTTTTCTGCGCCTTATTTTCACTGATTACACTAACGTATGCCTTATTCTTTTAAGCAAAAGCTGTCTTTAATAAAAATTGTTTCTTGTATGTGTCATTGAGATATGATAATAGTCACTCCCCCTTTTCCACACTCTCATTTTAAATGATATCATATTGTTATAATGTACGATATTAAACATAACCCGTATCTTCTGGCACAAATACATTTGTTGGCCAGAGAATTGAACATTTATTGGCTCTTCCATTATATTCTGTTTTCATGTTATTAGCTAACCACACAACTGAAAACTCGGGCAAAGCCACACACAAGAACAACTTGATAAGTAGAACCAGCTGCCCTCACACCGCTGTCTCTCGTCTTTTCTTGGCACTGAGTCTTTCCTGGAAGAGCACCGTCTCTAAGAAATCATTCTTGCATTCTCATATGCATATAAAGGAAGTGTTTCCCTTCTTTTTTCAAATTTATTGCAATTATGACTCACAAATTAATACAGAACACAAAAGAATCTAAATTCCGTGTGAAAAGGATTATATGTTATAGAAATGAAATATGATAGAAAGGTGGGGTCATTTTGTTTCTCCAGGATTTCTTTGTTTTCCCATTGTGTTTTCCTTGAACTCACAACATTGTTATTTGTTTCCTTTACTCCTCTTTCCATAGCCAGGCTGAATTATTGCTAATAATTTATTACATCAATTTGTTGTCTTTTGAATCTGTAAGTACTGATTCTAGAACAGCTTTCCTCTGGTAGTTTTTATAATCCATCTTGTATACTATCATCTATCCAGTGTTGTAGATCATAGAACCCTTCTTGTACTATTCTCTATTTAATTGCGAGAATCCTTAGGGGATTTCCTAATGTACTTATAAATAAGTACTACTTAAAATGTTCCTAAGCCTGTGCAGGTCTAAATTCCACTTCTCGGCATAATGGCTAGTACATAATAATCACTCAATAAATAAACAGAATTGAATGAACCTAAACTATGAAGCAGACCAATATTATTAGCTATTTTGCAGGAGCAGCTTTAAAGCCATTTCCCTGCAGTTTAGGGCTACAGTGCAGAAATAGGAGAAAAAGTTTACAAAAATATTAAGAAAAATGGTTACTAATGTTGAATTTGAGTAGTGTCAGTCTTTTAACTTTTTTCTTCTCATTAAATACAGAGTTAGTTGTTCTGGGTCTTTTGTCTCTCTGTATTGACAGTTTGTTTATGTTTACAAAATAAATTACTCATATTTTGATTGAGCCTGCACAAATCAAGTGGAAAATCAGGTATGTTGACAATACTGATTATTCTTGTACATGTACATAGAATAACTTTCACTAATGTAGTTCTTACTAGAAGGCTGTACTAACCAAGACAGTGTGAGGTTGATAGAAGAATGGATGCATAAATCAATGGAAGTGAACGGAGAGATCAAAAATGGACTCAGATAAATACGATCAAGTGGTCTTTGGTAGGGAGCAAAGCCAATAAAATGGGGGAAAGAATCTTCAACAAGTGAACAATAGAATGTCTAAGAAGAAAGAATATGGGAACAGAATATATAGCTTTAATGAAAGCTAATGCAAAATGGTTAGTAAGACATAAGCATGAAATGAAAAACTATAAAACCTCTAGAACATAAAAGAAAAGCCAAATGATTTGATAATAACTTTTAAATATCATACCAAAGTCATGATCCACAAGAGAAATGATTTGGGTTTATTAAAATTATAAGTTTCTACCTTCTGAAGGACGTTGTTAAGAGAATGAAAAGATGAACCAGACAAGGACAACATATTTTTAAAGGATGCATCTGATAAAAGCCTAATATCCAAATAGACAAAGTACTCTTAAAACACAACAATAAGAAAACTAATAGCATGATTTAAAAAAAAAAAATGAGCCAAAAACCTTAATAGACACTTCACCAAAGATATACAATTGGCAAAAAAAAAAAAAAAGAAAGAAAAGAGGCTATACATGGAAAGATGCTCCACACACTATGTCAATTAAAAATGCAAATTAAAACAATATTTAGATACCTCTACATGTTATTGGAGTGGCCAAATCCAGAACACTGATAATTCCAAATGATGTTGAAGATGTGGAGTAACAATAACTCTCATTCATTGCTGGTGGGAATGCAAACGGGTATAACAGCTTTGGAAGACATTTTGGCAGTTTACACAAAACTAAACCCAATTGTAGTGCATACCCAGGAGCAGTTGTGATTCTTCCTATGTATGCAGAGGAGTTGAATATTTACATTTACACAAAAACCTACACGTGGGTATTTATCCTGCTTTATTTATAACTGCCAAAACTTGGAAGCAACCAAGACACCCTTTAGTAAGTGAATAACTAAATATATTCAGACTACCAGGTTATGGGATATAATTCATGAGTAAGGAGAAAGAAGTTATTAAGCCATGAAAAAAACATGAAGGAAAATTAAGTGCACATTACTAAAGGAAAGAAGTCAGTCTAAAAGGGGATCAAGAGATACAGGGAGGGAGGATGGGTGGGGGAGAAAAAAGAGGCAAAGAAGATGTAAAAAGAAATTAAACTGTTATTTAGATGTACCAACTCCATTAAACACTGCATACTGCAAACATGTACCAAAAAAAAAAAAAAAGGAGGGGATGAACAGATGTGTGGGGGAAGGAAGAAAGGGAGGAAGGGGAAAGTGGATGAAGAAAGGAATTAAGGTGTTTTAAATACATGTACCAACTGCCCACAAGAAATGTAAATATGATACAATATAAACCTGTACTAATAAAAAAAAAAAGCTTTAAAGGAGCTGTATAATGAATGGCTTCAACTATGTGACATTCCAGCAAAAGTGAAACTACAGACACAGTGAAAGACTAGTGGTTGCCTGGTGTTGAGGGAAGGCAGAGCTCAGAGAAAGTTCAGAAATCTCAGAGTATCTGAAACACTCTTTATGATGACATAGTGGAGAAGGTACAGCATTCTCCATTTGCCCAAAGCCATAGAATATATGGCCCCAGAGTGAACTCTAATGTAAAACCAGGAACACTGAATGATAATGATGGGCCGTATAGGTTCATTAATTGTAACGTGCTACTTTGATAGGGATGTTGGTAATGAGGATGCTACACTTGTGTGGACAGGGGCACATCTCAGATCTTCTCAATTTTGCTGTGAACTTAAAACTCTCTTTGCAATAAAGTCTTTAAGAACGTGTGAAACTACACACACAGAGCAAGATCCATTTTATTAATGTAAAAAATAATTTGGCTACATTTTATATAATAATAAATTTTATATTAAATGTGATATATGTAAATATTATGTATGTTCATGATCTGATCTAATTTCAAAGTAAAACTCTACAAGGTAGAGTTTCTTTGTTAAAAACATTAATTTTAATGTTTAAAATATTTTAAGATTAAAAATAAAATCATTAAAATTATTTTTAAAAACAGTGGAAAGTATCTTTTGAAGTTTGTCCACCACTGACTATAGATACAAAAATAGAGTTTATATTTCTTTATTATCTCATATACTATCTACAATACATTTTAAACGGGGCCAGGGATATGTTCTGTTTTCTTCAGTATACTAAGTTTCTAACATTTTGTTGTTACTGTGTAAATATTTAATGAGTGAATCAATAAAAGTAAAAAAGCTGTTTGTATAACTAAATGTATTTTCAGCTTAAAAAGTCTTTTAGAAATTCTTAAAGCCTAAAAAATGGGAAATTTTCAAAACTTTCTGCTACTAAAGCTATAAACTCTTTGTAAATTTCAAGCCAGTGTCATATTAAGTGAAAGTTCTGATTAAATTGGCTTTATTCATGGCCTGAATTTACATGATTTGTTCACATGCCACTGTAGGGACAGGGGTCCCCATAGGTAGGGAAAAGGTAGGGTAAAGGCCTCATTGGACGTTATTAAAAATCAATAGACAACTTTGACCTCCCCAGTCAAACTCCGAGGGGCAGAGACAGCTATAATCCAATAGTTAGAAACATAAAGGCAGCTAGATTCCAACAGTTAAAAAGATAAAGACAAAGGAACTAGTTCCGGAAGGCCCCAGGTAGTGTGATTAACATAAAAACCACAAACTCCCCCTTTCCTTGGTCCTTATATCTATGTAACCTGGCCCTAAGTCACCCATCCATAATTTTGCCCTCTGCTAAAAGACAAAGGTCACAGGGCTAAAAGAAATTGAGGCAAAGGTGATAGACAAGTTCAAGAGGCAATCAGATTCCAAGGGCCAAACAAGGCAAAATCCAATAAAAAGGGACTACAGAGAAGGGCCCATGAGTATTTTGCTTTGGAATGTTCCCTACTCTTTAAGTAGCTATCTATCATCTCTCTTTTAAGGCCCCCTTTGCTGCCATCATCTTCTCTTAGTTTAAACTCGGTTTCTTTCATTCTTTACTGTAGCTGCCAGTATAAGAGAGACAGCCAACAGTCCAAGTCCTTGGTTTAATCTCTCACCATGTTTTAAGTGACTTCTCTCAGTCTTAGGGCTTATAGTCTCATTAGTCATGGTATTTTACTTGCTACCTGTATAATTCTGCTTATCCGCAATGCTATAAGAGAACTTAATACATTCATTGGTAAAAGAAAAGACAAACAGCTGTTACTCCTCCACTGTTATGGGGCACTGCCTGATTAATGTTATCAGTTATTAAAGTCGCACTGAGCATCAAGGGGAGGAATGTGACAAGACCCCCACTATAAATTCAGGGAGTAACAGACAACCACAGACTGACAACTGATAGTGGCTATGCTAAGGAGGGCTGACCTTTGAGCCCTCACTTACAACACAGTAAAAATAAACAATAGGATTAACTAAATTGACCCACAGACATCCCTGAAAAGTGAGGTAACTGCCTGGGAATGCCACTAGCCAAACACAGCAAAGATAACGTGAAGTATGATTGAGAAATTTATCTATAACCATAGCAAACATCTGCCTGTTGTAATAAAGAATTCCACTTGGAAGATGTAACTGTGACTTCTGTCTATAAAAGACTCTTGCATCCTGGACCAGGGTCAAGAGCTCTTTATGTGCTAGCATGCTCTTGTCTGCCAGCTAATAAAGGACGCTGGCTCATATTCAGTGTGTGGCTCCTCACCTGTCTCACACCCAAAGGAAGTGATCCCCGGAGCCCTCTGGGGTCCCACTTCAAGGGTCCCTATTGGGAAGCTGAGGAATCTGCAATGGAGGACTGAAGGACCAGGGCTGAAGGCTAGAGAATCTGGACCAAAAGGCTGAAAAATCTGCACTGGCCCCAGGAGAGGATGCACAAGACAAAAGCAAAGACCTGAGCGCCTCTGAAGAAAACAGCTGTCCTTAGTGAAGATGAGGACCAGAGCTCAGCCAAGCTTCTCCAAGGAAAATCAGCGTGAAATCCGCCCCTCCTTGTCCCCTTCTATACCATTCAGACAGCAATCCTCAGGTGGGTCTAACATGCCCAGAACCATGCTGACTCAATTCAGCTGAGTACTGCCACGCACACTGACGATTACTTAACTAACCACCACGGATGCCCATGATCAAGAGATTCTCTGGTTCTACTGGAAATCCAACTGCTTAGAAACTGCCAGCCTAATTAAACAGAACAGCCATGTGAAGGCACTGTTGGGTGATATTCTGTAAGAACATAATAGTATCCTCTAGGAAAAAACTTAATTCATTTTCTCAGATCACTTTAGTAGTACATGTTTGTAGTACATTATATTTACATGCCTTGTGGGAAGTTGGTATACACACATAATGTATTTTAATTCCTTTTTTCACCCATGCTCCCTTCCTTCCTTTCCCCCCCATCCATTACTTGATCTCCTTACTTATTTTTTGTACATTTTGCAGTACATAATGCTCACACTACTTGTTAGAGTTATAACAAGTACCTAATGCATCTTCATTCCTTTTATCATCTTTCCCTCCCCTCCCTCCTCCTCCATCTCTTGATACTGTCCCCCATTAAGAAAGATCCATCTCCCTACTTCCTATCGTTGATCTTTTCTTTCGTGCTTTATTAATACGATTTGTTTTGCAATACTTAAATTTGTGTGTCTGATTTCAGTTAACATTGTGATCACCAGGTTCCTAGAAATGGCTCATGTTTGTTTCTTCATGATAGAGTAGTAGTCTGTAGATGGCAAAATTGTTTTCCCAATTTGTTATCATACCATTTGTTGATTCTTGGTACTATTTCATTTGGAACCAGGTTTCTGTTCAGAAAGTTTTCACCTATCCCTGTAACTTCAAGTGTTTTACCTGTTTTGTCTTCCAGCAGGTTATGTGATTCTAACATTTAGTTCTTTGATCAGTTTTGATTTTATTTTAATACATGGTGAGAGATACAGGTGTAGATTCAATCTTTTGCATATGTATTGCCAGTTTTCCCAAGATCTTTTATTAAAGAGGCCATCTTTCATCCAGTGTATGTTTCTGGTGTCTTTTTCAAAGATTTAATAATTGAATGTGCTTCAGGTTGCTTCTGTATCCTCTTCATAATTACCTGATCTATTGATCCTCATGTCTGTTTTTGTGCCAGTACTATGCTGTTTTTATCACACTAGCTTTGTAATAGAACTTCAGGTCCATGATTGTGATAACTCCTGCTTTGCTCTTTTCACCAAGATTGCTTTTTTCTATTCTGGGTTTGTATGTTGCTCCCCTGGTTAGAATATGAGGTTATGGCTGGAATTCGGAATGGCTCCATAACTCAGCATGACCTCTCTGAAGGACTTTGATTTCTCAGAGCTATTTGGTTCTACAGTCTCTCATCCTTAGAGGGAGGACACTTCCACAGTGAGTACAGTAAGAATTCCACTAAACTTTAGTCTACAGCTGCTACTAAGAGACCAACAGGAAAAAAAAATAGAGCTACCTTCCTGACAGGTGTCATTAGCCATGATGATCATGGTCAGTCACATGATCATGTTATATGTTTGTTCAGTTCTACTTCCTTTACTCCCACATTGTGTCATACTGAAGTAAACTCTTGCCATAAACTTCCTGGACACAAATTTTAATCTGAATCTATTTTCTGGGAAACTTGTCATAAGGAAAATAATATTTGGTACCTTAGTAGAGCATGCCATTCTATGTGTTGAATAAATCATGAATGTATGAGTCAATTAAAAGTAACACTAGCTAATATTTATTAGGAACTTAGTCTATCGCCTTCACACTATTAGTCTATTTGATCCTACAGCAATCCTACAATAAGTTGTATTATTTTCTCTACTTTATAATAGAAAAAAATCAAAGAGAAATCATCTTGCTCAGGAATATGCATAATTTACAGATGGCATTTTCTCCTCAGTTCAGCACTATCTTCTTATCCATAGTAACAACGAGTGATTTCCAGTCTCTTTTCTCGACATTCTTTTCCTCATAGAATTAAAATACAGAAAAACTGAACAACATCTTGGTATTCAATTAATCACCAGCCTTCTATGTTGGTAAAAAGGATTATTTCAAAGCTGATGTCTGCTTTTTACTTGATTCTTCAATTCAACCTTCCCACTCTCCCTTGCACTTTCTCCTTGAGACTCAGACCCTGCAGTGGCCTTTCCTTACCTAATATATAGGCCACGTTGACAAAGAAATATTTTGATGCTTAAGAAATAAGATTTCTCTCATGCTCAAAAGCGAAGAACAAACACAAGATCAAATACAAGCAATACACAATTTTACCGATTTCTATGAATACTAGACAGACTAGGGCCACTCTCCTACAGATAAAGACCAAACAGTCAAAAGTTTTGCATTCAATTAATACATAATCATAGATATTTATGAGTTATCACGTGATGATTCCATATATGTATATAATATTTAGTAGTAAAATCAGGGTAAAAGTATCTCCTCAATCACTTAAGACTGCTTTTTTTTTTAAATTAATTTTATGGGTACATTTTAGATATACAAAATGGTTACATTCATCATAGGGAATTTGTACCTGTGCATAATATATCTTGATTCTTTTTTTCCCCACTCCCCTCCCCTCCCTTCGACTCTTCTTCCCCTCCTTATTTACAAAAGCTTTGTTTCCATTTTTTCTATTTTTTTCTTTCTATTCTTTTTTCTTTTCTCTTCCTCCCCCCACCCTTGGTCCCCTTCCAATTTGAACAATTTCTTCCCATTTCCCAATATCTATTATAGCATCACACCTCAGCAATATATGCACACCTATGTTTATAGCAGCACAGTTTATAATAGCTAAATCTTGGAAACAGCCCAAATATCCATCAAACAATGAATGGATAAAGAAGATGTGGGGGTGTTTAATACAATGGAGTACCACTCTGCCATAAAGAAGCATAAACTAAGACATTTATAAGTAAATGGATGCCCCTTGAAACAATACCCTTAAAGTGAAACAAACTGGACACACATTTAAATATCACTTTGTTTTCTGGTGTCAGAAACCAAAAGTATAAATAAGGACTTAACATTTCTTTGTGGTTTAAATAATCACTATTTTGCTGTTTTGAAACAAAGTACATTAGCATTATGTATAGTCTCCCTCTTGTGCAAAAAAAAAAAAAAAAAAAAAAAAAAAAACCACTAGCATGTATTTCTCCCACATATCTGTAATTAAACTTTACCCATTCTTCTGCCTCCCTTCCACTTTCCCCCTTCTTTGGGAACCACCATTCTACCCTCAACTTTTGTGAGATCGACCTTTTTACATTCCACTTATGGGTGAGATCATGTGATATTTTTTCTGTGACTGGCTCATTTTACTTAGCAAAATATCTTCCCACTCCATTCATGTTGCTCCAAATGACTGACTTTCATCAACTTTTTAAGGCTGAATAGTATTTCATCGGGTGTGTGTATTACATTTTCTTTATCTGTTCAACAGTTCATGGAAACTTCAGTTGACTTAATTTCTTGGCTATTTTGAATAGAGCTGCAATAAATATAGGCCTGCAGATGTCTGTTTGACATACTGGTTTCATTTTCTTTGGATACCTGCCTTGGAGTGGTTGTATGGATTATATGGTAGTTCTATTTTTAAATTTTTTAGGAACCAGCATATTATACTCTATACTAATTTATATTCCCACTAATGATTTGTAAGAGTTGCCTTCTATCCACATCCTTATCAACATCTGTTGTCATTCATCTTTTTGATGCTACGCATTCTGACTGTTACCTTGTTGAGGATGATCACTGATGTTGAGCTTACTTTCATCTACCTGATGTCAATTTGTATGTCTTGCTTTGAGAAATGAATATTTAGGTCTGTTGTCTATTTTTAATCAAATTATTTGTTTTTTTTTTGCTATTGAGTTGCTCAATAGCTTCCTTCTATAGTCTAAACACTAATCTTTTAAAACATATAGTTTGAAAATATTTTCCCATTCCATAGTCTTTCCACTCTATTCCTTTGAAATTGAAATCTCACCCAAAAATATTGTCGCACATTTTAATGCCTTGCTTCATTTATTCTGTTTTGTCTAATAGTGTCATAGTTTTCAGTCATACATTTACTTCTGATTCATTTTCAGTTGAGTTTTGTAACCTGTAAGAGAGGGTCTAGTTTTATCCTTCTTCATGTCAAGATCCAGTTTTCCCAGAAACATTTATTGAAAAGCCTATGTTCTTGCAACAATGCCTGTTCTTATCACCTTTGTCATAAAATCAGTTGGTTGTAGATGCATGAGTTTATTCTAGGTCTTCTATTTTGTTCCAATAGCATATATTATATACATTTTCAGTGGCTTCCTATCTTTAAAAGCTGATTTTGCCATTCTTTCCTTCTGTATTAATTAGATTTCTCAAGAGGGAAGTAAAAGTTATGGTTCGTGTCTAGATGCCCCCCCCAAAGTCTCTTGCAGTCATAGATCGGGCTTTTTTAGAGGTGGCTGAACCTAAAGTGTGTGGTGCTGGGACTAAGGGTGTGTGATTACTAAATCAGTCCACTGATTGGTTTGGCACCATCCTAATCCTGGCAACCTGGCTAAGATATAATTGATAGAAAGAAGCTGCTAAGGCCTTGGTGCTCTCTGCCTGTCTGCCACGCCCCCCTGCCTTGGAGCCAGCCTACTATGGACTGAAACATCTACAAACTGTGAGCCAAATAAAGCTTTCCTCCTTTAACTTTGGGCATTGGGTATTTTGTCTCAGCAAGAAAAATAACTAAGACAAGAAACAATAGAATGTGTGTGTGTGTGTTTATTATAAGGCATCAGCTCATGCAATTTTAGATACTAAGAAGTGCACAATCCTCAAACTGCAAGTTTGACTTAGGAAAATCACTTCTGTGGTTCAAAGACCTGAGAGCTAGAATATTGGTAGTGTAGATTAAAGTCAGTGTCTGAAGATTGAGAAATGGGGTTTACAAGAAGACTGATAGCCCCAGCAGTTAGGCACAATAAGAGTAAATATCTGTTCCTACAGTGGTCCTTAGAAGGATTGGTTATTGACTGCCTAAATTGGAAGGCTGACCTTCCTTACTAAGTCAGCCAATTCAAATGCAGATCTCTTCTTGAACCACCTTCAGGAGCACACTCAGAAATAACACTGAGCTGGTATAGCTGGGCATCCTGTGCCCAGCCCAACTGACCCCATTAACTACCAAACTCTGCTCCTTAAGCATCAGAAAAGTGTTCATATCACATTCTCAAATCAACATGTGCAGAAATATCAAGCCTCATTTTGCTCAAAGAAATGTCGTTAGAACATAGAATTCATAGTATTTTTTAATACATCACAGGAAAACAACTGAGGCTTTACTATTCTTAAATTACCAGACACAATCTCTCATTCTCCACAGTTGTACAAAAGAAACACACAAATACGTAGAAATAATTAGAACACCTTGATTAGAGTTTGTATATTGTATACTTAATGATATGGTGTTCTAATCACCCAAACGAATATCGTGCTTTTAAATTTGGGTTTTTAGGATTGTTTTATTTTCAGAAGTTTCAAAAAGAAGAAACAAATTATCCCACAGATTTTAAGTATATAATCAGAAATACTTAAAATAAATATTACAAATAGAATATAGCTGGGAAAAGCTTTGATGCTTAAACAATTAATTGTCTTTTGACTCTCTTGTTTTTCCATTGACATATCACAGAATTTCATATCTTGTTAACCATTTGGTCTTACCAAATGTATTTAATCATCTTTAACATTAATTAATATTGGTTGATCATCTACTAGTTATTCACACCTATATACTTGTACTAATTTTCATTTCTGTTTCTCTTTTATTTTTGAATTTTCCCTCCAAATTCCATTGGTCTTTTCTAATTTGATATATTTAATATTACTACACACCCTTTACTTTTCCCAAATATATTGCTCATTTTATGATATTTTTACGAGATTATCTATTATTTTTATACATTTACATACTCCCACTCATCAGTATTTCACTAGAATTTTAGAACTGTGTGATCTTTGAAAGCTATTCTTTAATTCATTTACAAGTGATAAGTCATCGAGTGCTGTGTTCTCAGACACATTTGACAATAATCCTGGCAGCAGATATTATATATCATTTAAAGTCAATATATGTAACTATTTACTAAATCATGAAAATTTTACTTGAGTAAAGATTCACTCTTTGGTGTAAGTATATGCATCATTAAACTAATTTACTGTTAACATCATTCACTAAAAATTAGTAGTTAGAATATATGTTACCCAAAATAATTCTACCCCGTGACATCAATTTTTAGTATACACATTTACATAATGATTACCTACATCTGTTGCTGAAAAATTAAATGAGATGTTAAAGATAAGTTCAGCTCAATATGGCAGTTTATTTTCCAATTTGATTGAAGATCTTAATGTATTGGAATTCTTAATATATAAAAACAATTTTCTTTTCAACAGCCTATTTACCCCCAAAAGAACATAAATGATTTAAGAGCAATGGAGTCATTTTGTATATGGATTACGGTCTACTGGTTATATATTATAATCACCTGTGTGTGTGTGTGTGTGTGTGTGTGTGTGTGTGTGTGTGTATAAAGGAACAAGCTTTTGAAAACTCATGATTAGAGAATTTAGTTCTCATGTTCACTTTTATATGGAATATATGTGAGGATGAAAGCATTTTGTACTTAATAAATTCCAGTGTGAATTTTATCAAGGTGCCAGAAGCTGGCAATACATTATTAACCTCAATATAACTTTGGGGAAAATTGGTGGGCTACATGCATGCAAAATGCAATATGCATTTAAAAATATGTAAAAAGTACAAGCTAATGATTTATCACCATTGTCGTTTCACTTAAAATATAATGGTTCCAAAGCCTCAGAACTTCTAATTCAGTTAATCAGTTCAAGAGTTGTAAATTGAATATACAAAATAAGAGATACTGTCTTCTGGGGAATTTCAGTGATGGTATAAAAATACTTTCTATAACAAAATGACCTATTTAGTTTTGTGGTGTTGTATCTTGTTGGTACCTCTTTTACAATAAGCTTTACATAATTCTTTAGAAAACTAAAGTTTCTTTAAAAATTGTTTCATTTCTCAATCTTGACTATGTATCTTGAGAATCACTGAAGCACTCTTAAAAATATATATTTTTTGGATCCTGGAATTTCTGATTCCATAGATCTGGGGTGGGACGCCGGAACTTGTGTTTTACTCAGTCCCAGGTAACATGGACATTTCTGATTGTAGTGCTACACTCTGAAGCAAAGTCTTAGGAAAAGAGAACTGATATAAAAGAGAAATGTTCAATCAGGCTTTCATATTTACCTTTAGTAATTCTAACATCTGGATAAGCCTAAATCTGAAGTTAATGTTTAAAAACAGATTTCTAAATAAAAATGAAAGAGATTTTAAATGGTAGACTAAAGACCAATAGCAAAATGCAGTCTCTTTGGGACCTGGAATCAGAGCACTTGGATAACAAGAAGTTGGTGAAGAAAAAAGGAGGAGCAAGGAGCCAAGAGCAGGCTGACAGGAAATCTAGAAACCGTAGAAAAGCTGTGAAAATTGAGTACAAAGCAGAGAACAGTACAACACAGTACAAAGCCGAAATACCAACTCCAGATCGCAGAGAACGGAACCTGTCTCTGCTAACATAAGATGAGCCCAGAGAGGGTTGCCAGGTTCAGGCAATGGAAACAATGAACCAGACCGGCAGTGCTAATCCCAAGAAAAGCTATTTTAAATTGCAAAAACAGTGTGGGTAGTACTCTTCCACATGGCAGGCTGTAGTTGGTGAAGAAACATAGTGGAGTGCCTGCCATATTTGCGTGCTTATTCAGGAACCATTTTGAGAAAAGATTGTTTGAGATCGAGCTACAGAATAACTGAGAACCACTGCACTTGAGGGCTTCTGGAGTCAAACTATCACAGTGACTGTGTGGGAGATGGCCACAAAAGACAGTCCTAGAGGGCGTACAGGCCAGATAGAGACACCCCTGACAAGTTTAAATTGAGGATGGGAAGGATATAGAGATCCCAGACTCCATGGTGAGAAACCAGGGTGTTTTGAGTGTGGTTTTCAGAGGAGGCTGGGCCTGAAAGTGCTGGCATTATGTCCAGTCAGCAGCATGCTTAACCACCTACCCCAATCACTTAGCTGCCTCTATCGCACAAAGAATTCCAGTGGTCTGTGTACTCTCCCCCTCTGCCAATGTAATCATGACTGCCTCTCAGCTTGAACAGTTACCAAAGTCTGAGGTGTGTGGACAGAGGGTCCTCTGGAGCCAGAGGGGTACCACACAAACTCACAGGCCATAAAGCTAGACAGGAAGAAAGCAGTGGATGTGGGGCACACAGAGGGACACAGAAATTGGGGAAAGCCAGAGCGAACACAGACTGAAGGTGGACACCATTGAGGACCACACCCAGCAGGGCAGGATTTAGCATCGATACACGAAAAAAGTGCTTGTGCAAATAAAATAGGACTTAGTAGTGACTACTAAGCTTCCCCCTTTACTGGTAGAATCTAATACTGCAGACTCTGAAAAGAAACAACTCATTTAAAAACACAGATGGAGGATTTGGGGATTTAGCTTAGTGGTAGAACCCTTGCCTAGCAAGCACAAGGCTCTGAGTTTGATCCCCAGCACCAAAAAAAAGGATTTTTTTGGATCATTTTGCTTTTCCTTCATTGGATTTTGGGTTTTTTGGCTGTATTTCCTTTCCATTTTTTCTTTCTTTTCTCTTTTTCTTGTTTATTTCTTTTTTTTTTTTTTTTTTTGGTGGTGCCAGGGATCGAACTCAGGCCCTTGTGCTTACAAGGCAAGCACTCTAATCACTGAGCTAAATCCCAGCCCCTTGTTTATTTCTTTGATGTTACTTTTATATCATTCTGTTAATCTTCTTTTAGTTCTTCACAGAATACTTTATCTCTTTTTCCTCTCCTTCCTATCTTCCTTTTATTTTTCAAAATTTACTTTCATTTTCCCTTCCCCACACACCTCAATTTTACTAATATTACTATTAAGCCTCATAAATCTTTAGGTATTTATTTGAATCTATGCAATTATTGTTGAAATTTTATCTTTTGTTAATGTTGGTATATTTGTTGCATTTGGTAGGTATTTACAGTGTCATTATTTCATTTTTCTTTGCTTGTATATCATCGTAGATATCTTTTCCATAGTGGTTAAGTTTATTGGTTCTTATGGTGTGTCAATATCTAGTTTGTCTTTGAATACATTATTGGTGCCAATTTTGTTATTACCACGGTAGCATAGTCATTGCTTTTAATTGTATATCACTCTATGCTGCTCTATCTGGTTTGTCAACTCTGACCCCCCACATTTAAAGATCCAATCCAAAAATGGGAATCTGAAATGAACATACATTCTCAGATGAAGAAGGAGAAGCAGCAAATAAATATATGAAAAAAAAAATTCAAAATGACTGGTTATTTGAGAGATGTAAATTAAAACAACACTGAGATTCTATCTTACTCCAGGAAAAGTGGCTATTATTAAGAAATCAACCAATAACAAATGCTGGTGGGGTTGTGGGGGAAAAGGAAGTCTCCTCCACTGTTGGTTGGAATGTAGACTGGTGCAATCACTGTGGAAATCAGTGTGGAGATTCCTCCAAACAAATTAGTGGTTCCATTTGACCTAGATATTTCCCTTCTTGCTATTTTCTTAAAAGAATTAAAAGTATCCTATCACAGTGATATATACATACCCAGGGTTGTAGCAGCGCAGTTTATAATAAATAAATCTTAGTCCAAATGCCCATCAACTGATGAATGGAAAAATATTTTTTTAATACAATGGAGTAGTACTCTGACATAAAGAAGGATAAACTTGAGACATTTCTAGGTACATGGATGCATCTTGAGACCATACTCTTAAGTGAAATAAATTTGACACACATGTGTAAATATTACATTGTTTCTGGGGTGTGAGAAACTGAAAGGATATGTAAGAACCAAAATGTATAGTAGACATTGTAAAATAAGAAGAAAATGTTCAAATGCAAAGAGGAACTAGAGAGGGGAAGGGGGAAAAGGAAAGAAGGAAAAGAAAAAAGAATAGAAGGAAAAAAATGGAAACAAAGCTGTTATAAATAAGAAGGGGAAGAAAGATTGAAGGAAAGTGAGGAAAAATGAATAATGATATATCATGTACAGGTACAAATTTCCTATGATGAATGTTATCATTATGTGTATCTAAAATATGCCTATAAAATTAATTTAAAGTTTTTAAAAATCTGGTTTGTCTCTGTACCACCAAAAATAATGCTGCTTATTTCCAGAGAACTGTGTTCTGGACCTTTAAACTGAGCTGTTCCTCTCCCAAACTAATGGAAGTGACTGTGTCTTGCAACAGAGAAGAAGAACTATAGTTAGCCCTGCCCAGAGCACATCACAGGAAAGCAGATACTAAATAAAAAGATTTTCAAAATTTTTACATTATTATCAATCCTGAACACATACACACAACAATAAGAACAACAACAACAACAGAATCATGACAAAACAAGGCAACAAAATGACTGCAAGAACTCCCAAATCTGCCAAAGCTGATCTATGTGGCATTGATAGGAAAACAATCCAAAGTTAAACACCTGAAATGTATGAAATGATAAAAGAGAAGACAAAATACAAGTTGCTTAGTGAGCTCAAAGATTATGTAACTAAATACATAATGGAATTAATAAAAAGAATGATCAGTGGGCTTTAAAAAGATACTAATAAAAAGCTGCCTGAGTGTGTGTATATGTGTGTGTGTATGTGTGTGTATATATACATATATATAATTTGAATGATCAGTTTATGAAAGAATTTGAGTCACGAAAAGGTAGCAATCCAAAATCCAATAGATAAAGAAATTCTATCAAAAGTATGGGCAGCATTAGTGTGCAATTTGAGGACACAGAGTCAGACGTAGAAAACAGAGCTGATGAGGTGACCATATACTCACAGACACCATGGAAAACAAGAGATAATGGAAAATGGACTCAAAATTTGCTAGATGACACCAAAATATTAATCTAAGATTAATTGGAATTACTGAAAAAAATAGAAAAAATGGCATAAAAAACAGTCTGCAGAAAAAATAGCAGAAAATTTTTCAAATATGGGCAAAGAATTTAACATACAGATAAGGCATACAGAACCCCCAGTGGCCATGATTTAAAAAAAAAAAAACAAAAAAAAAAAACTTCTCCATAACGCATCACAGTCAAAATCTCACAATTCTAACACAAACCCAGAATCCAAAAAGCTACCAGCGAAAAGCGGCAATACACTTGTAAATCCATTAGCATTACAGCACACTTCTCAATAAACTTTAACAGTCAGGAGAACTTGAAGTGTGTGCAGCCCTAAAAGAAAATAATTTCCACTCCAGACTCATATGCATTACAAAACTGTCTTTCAAAATTGATGGAGAAATAAAATATTTCCATGACAAAGAGCGCCATAAAAAAATTTGTGACCACCAAATGTAGGCTCTGAAAAATTCTCATGGATATACTAGAAAGAGGAAATCAACAATCCAAAAAGCCTAATGCAATGAACGCATCGAGTAGGGTGAGCAGACAAGGGGAAAAAGGAACCAACAACAGGAAGATAATGCAATGACAGGAATGTCAACACCTTTTGGTCATGTCTCTCAAAGTGAATGGTCTCAACTCCCCATATGAACAAACTGGATCAAAAACCAAAAATGTAATGGCATGCTGTGTATAAGAAACACAATCATAAAAGAGATGAATGAACTAAAAGCCAAAAGGTGAAAAACAGTATTTCATGCAAGAGGAGCCTGAAAACAAGTAGGGGTAGCAATCCTGCTTTGAGACAAAATGGACTTCAATCCAAAACTGATCCAATGAGGCAAAGAAGGTCATTACAAATTAGTTAAGGGAAAAATTCAGCAGGAAAAGATAACAATTATATGCCTATATAAAGATAATCATTCTAAATATACATAAATATATAAGTTCTGGAAGAGAAAGTAGGTGAAACTCTTGAAGACATAGACATAGGCAAGGACTTTCTGAAGAGAAACCTAATTGCACAATTCTAGCCTCAACAATTAACAAATGGAATTATATCAAATAAAAAAATTAACAGCAAAGTAAATAAATTTAAAATAGGAAAAAATATTTCCAGCTACACCTGAGACAGATCTAGAATATGTAGAGAATTAACCCCTCCCCCACTGCCAAAATAAATGAGTGATAAAAAGTGGCCAACTGAAATGAATAGATACTTCTCAGGAGAAAAAGTAAAAATGGCTAATAAACACATGAAAAAAAAAAAGTTCAACATCTCTTGCCATTAGAACACTGCATATTAAACAACAACACTGAGATTCCATTTTATGCCAGAAAGAATGGCTATCATCAAGAAATAAACTATGAAATGCTGGAGAGGTTGTAGGGCAAAAGGAAAACTTCTGCATTATTAGTGGGAATGTAAACTAGTGAAACTACCATGGAAATCATAAGGGAGATTCTTCAAGAAACCAAAACTAGAAATTCTGTTTTCCTTTTAGGTAGCTTCCAAAAGAGCTAAAGATAACAAACCAGAATGGTGCATCACACCCATATTAAAATGACAAATCTCAGAACAGTTGAATCTTGAAAGTGGCCCACCATGACCATCAACAGATGAGTGTGTAAAGAAAATGTGGTATTTATACATAATGAAGCATTCTGTGTTATAAAGAAAAATAAATTTGAGTCATTTGTAGGAAAATAGATACAGGTTGCACAATAATTTAAGTGAAATAAATTGGAGAATCTCAAAGTATAAACAGATTAAAGAACAAAATAAAAGACACATAATAGGAAACAGGGAACTAGAGATTTTACAAATGGAAAGGAAACCAATGGATTGAGCAAGATGCATGGGAAGGACGAGGCAGAGGAAGTAAAAAGAGTTAAGATGTGTTATTCACATTAACAAATCACTCACGATGAATGTAATTATTATGTGCTACAGACATGTGCGAATAAAAATAAAATTTCAAATTTAAAAATGGAAATTACTTGTATATTATAGTCAGTGTTACTTTTTTAACATTATCTAATTGAAATAGTGGTTTGTTAAATACCTATTAGTAAAATTGGTGTGAAATAGTTGAATAAAAATTAATGGAAGTCCTTAACATCAATAAGCTTGTCTTTACTATACTGCAATACATGGCTAGCAGAAGTACAAGGCTTTGTTGTTAATCTTCCTTCTAGTCAAGAGCCAATGGCACGAAAAGAAGGGAACAGTAAATATCTATCTTCGGATGCAAAGTTTTTTTTTATAGATGAAATTATATAAACTTCTGGTAGGTGATTATTAAGATAAGGTTTGATGATACACGTAATATATAACATCAATAACATGATGAGATTAAGGGAGAAAATATATTCATGTGCTAGAATAAAACAAGTTATTTTGAAATGAAAGAATTTGGAAGATTACTTATGGATCCATTCTGCAAAGTAACAAAACCAATAAATTTCTAAAGAAATAAACTTAGTTTTGTATATCTCTAGAGGTATTAAATAAATTGTGCAACATAAAGCATACTTAAATTATACTAAGGCATTATAAATTAGAGTATTTATAAAAGATACAGTAAATACAGATATCCATTTTCAATTTTTTTTAAATCCTGACAGTTTGAGGTCTTTGAACTGTAATGTTTATTTAGGGAAATTGCACAAATTTCTCTAAAATTTCTCTAGAACTGCCTTCCCAAATAATCTTACTATTAATTTAGGAGAGAGGGGACAGGAATGGGGTGGGACAATTGTTGTTTTCATAATTCAAGCACATTCTAACAGATAATAAATTAAATTTAAAAAGTGACATCGTGCATAAAAGTACACTAATTAGAAATTTTCTAAACATAATCTATATTTTGTAGAAATGCTTTACCTAATTATTTAGAAGAGTTTTAGCTCCTCTAAAATCAACAAGAAAGAATTACATTCAATTACTAAAAATCTCAACCTGACATTATTCTAAATATGGAAGGTCTGAAGCAGAGGTATTGAACAATGAATCATGCTTTGTAAAAGCTGAGGAACACCAAGCATGATTTTACTTAATACTGCCGGTTGCCAGGAGAATGGAGGTGAAGTAAATGTAAATGGAAGATAAATGCCGACGGACTGACCAGACAGGATGTTGCCTCGGATTCATTTAACATCAATTTACTTATTCTTTTTTGTTTGAATTTGGAGGCAAGACTAGGGGCAGGGGCCTAAATTAGTCACTCCAGGAATAGCAATTATAAAAGTTTCTTCAATTGCTTCATCTTGTACATACTCAATAAAGACAAGAAACCTAGAGGAATTAAACTAGAATTCAAAGGTTTTATGCAAAATAACATCAGGATCCACCTTTTAAAAGTCGAACCACCCAAATCTACCTGCAGTCAAAGCTCTTTGTGCTGTCAGAGATTACTTTATGTCTGCTTCCTCTAGTGAAGCTCTTGGGTTTTGACTTTGAACAAAAGAAGGTAGTTGTAACATGGCTGAGTGGATAACAGAGCATAAGTTTGAAATATTACACAAGGCTTTTGACCAAGAAAAGCACTTCATTCTGTTGGCATATAGATCCAAGAGAAAGCATATTTGTTTTCTGACAGCACTAGAGAGCAAATCATGGCTATTTTGAGCATATGTTTTAAGTTTAATACAAAAGATTGCTACAAATTTTTATTTCTGTGTCTGGTAACTATTATTAACTACTCATGTAAATTTTAAAAATCTATGATTTTTCAATAATTTATTTAATTTTCTGTAAAACATTTTTATTACTGAGGTTATAAAAGTAAACAATAATGTCAGATAAAAGTTGAGATAATTTGACCAATTTTTCTACAATAAGTACTGTCTCAAATTAGAGAGACAATGTGATGTTACTGTAAAAAACAATTAAACATGAACAAAGGCTTAGTGACTGAATATTAGTCATGAGGTAATCTAGATGAGGTATTTTCTAACGAATATGTGTTTTATGGTACTAGTTAACAAAATGACTGCAACAAGTAATGTTAAACATGACTCCTCAGAACCTTTGATTTATTTAAGAAATGGGAAAAATTATATGAAAATGAAGTGCTACATGCAAAGTTTGTTTCTTAGCTTTATTTGAGAAGAAAACAGAACATTTTTGGCTAAAAATTAGGGGAAAATTAGTCCATTAAATTAATGCAATTCTATTATATCAGTAATCTACATAAAAAGATAACTGTGTGTTCAATTCAAACTATAATATCAGAGAAAACTAAGGAAATATAGTATATGTTTAACCTAGTAATTTAGATTTTGTGCTTTCTTTCATGTAAACTGAAGAGATTGGATTAAGCAGCCAATCATGTTGCTTCACTTATAAGTGATCAATATAAACTGAACTGATCAATATATTGAAAACTGGTGATTTCACTTATTGATATCTAGTCTCGTGATAATGGTCTTATGAATTCTCCAAGAGTCACTTTTGCTAAAGCAAGAAAGCAAGAAGTTCACAAGGTTTTTGTTATCATGTCATTTTACTTTCCCTAGAAGAGTAATAGAAAATCATTGCTAAAGTTCACTCTTGTATTTAAAAGTCAAATTGGTTTTCTCTCAATACTCATCTTCTACAAGCCTGTTAGCAATATTTTGTATTTTGATACACTATCAATCTACATGTACCTAAAGTGCACTGTATGCTTAATTGGACCCATATAATAGGTACTATTTAGCACATTTCACAATGTGCTCTTCACAATAGCCTTTCACAATGCATGCATTTCATTTAAATAATTTCATCTTAATAGCTGCATGGTATTTTACCCAATGGATCTTTCTGTACACATATCTCGCTTTAGATAATATTAAAAACATATATTTTTACATGAAGGTTTATCCTTTGTGAAAGCATATTATCAGAAACTCTCACTTTCAAGAGAGTTGTAGTATTTTGTAACAGAGTGGAAATATAATTTAGATTTAGTTTGAAAAGTTGTTTGGAGGGGGCTGGGGATTTAGCTCAGTAGTTAGAGTGCTTGCCTTGCAAGCACAAGGCCCTGAGTTCAATCCCCAGCACGAAAGAAAGAGAAAGAAAGAAAGAGTTTGAAGTTTTAAAATCTTGAAAGGTTTTATAGCTATTGCCCAGTTTCTTTTTAGAAAGTTTCACTATTTGTAATACATTCTACTATTTATATAGTGTTGGTGGTCTACAGAATCACAGGCCCGTATCTTTAACCAATTATGCATTAAGAACGTAATTATTTAATGTTTGCCAATTTGAAATAATTATTTCTTTTTTATTTATGAAAGAAATTGCACAGCTTTCTATTAATTAATAACATGTTCAATGTTTTCAACTTTTTCTGGTGGCTGTCGCAATTTTTCACAATTTCTTCCCCTAATTTCCAATTGTTTCTCAGTAAATACCCCCACAGTAAAAAACAATATCAGATAATTCAACTGTTTCATTTTCATTGTAGAGTCATCCTGGAAAACTATTGTTCTGCTTCTATTTATTCCTATTACTCTCTAGGCCTGCTGCAAATGTGTTATCAGGAGATATACTTTGCTATCATTCTAGAGCAATTTCCTCGTCTTTTCTGTAAATTGGGATCTCTTTTTTCCTTTTTTCTTTAAATCTTGATTTTTTTTTATTAGTACCTGTTTGCCATGCGTGATGATCACATTCATTACTGGGAATTTGTACCTGTACATAATATACCTTAATTCTTTTTTTCCCATTTCCCTCCCCCCCTTTCAACCCTTCTTCTCCTCCCCACTTATAAAAGCTCTGTTTCAAATTTTTCCCTTCTATTGTCTTTTTTTTTTTTAAATCCCCTTTTCCTTCTTTCCCTTCTCCTTCTGCTCTTTTGTCTCCCTCCTCATTTGAACAAGTTCTTCCTACTTTCCTGTATCTACGCTCCATTTTTCTCCTTATTTACAGTGTGGGTTTCTCACACAAGAAAAACAATGTGATATTTAAACTTGTGTCTGATTTATTTCACTTAAGATTAGGGAAGTTCTTCCCCTTCTAGGTAATTTCCTGAAAGAGCTAAAAGCATCATACCACAGTGATACATGCATACCCATTTCTGGCAGCACAATTTATAATAGCTAAATCTTGGAAATAGCCGGTAGGCCATCACAAGATAAATGGATTAAGATAAATGGATTATCACAAGTTAAAGAAAATATGGCATTTATATACTGTAGGATACTACTCAACCATAAAAACAGTAAACTTGGGACAATTTTAGGTAAATGAATGCACTGTGAAACCATAATCTTTTCTTGATTCTAAACTCTCTTTTGCATTTTGTCCTGCCTTGTTTTGCTTGGGTAACAAAAATTCCAGTAGCTTCACTGGGTTTCAATTATGAGATCAATGATAAAGGCAAGTGAAGATAGCCTAATTCATTCAGTAAGAATAAGTTATCTTCTCTGCTTCCTGCAAAATTATCATGCTAAAATCTTCAATAATTTTCTGATTGTCTCCCCTTTTCTTTGCAGTGTTTGGCCTCCTGTTTCCTTGAAATCGTGGGCATTCATGTTCTTTAGTTCTGAAGTATTGTCTTGCATAATTTGATAGCAATATTAAGTCCCTCAATGTATTTGGTCTCACCTAATCTTCTTTCTTATTTTCTGGGAATAAACTTCAGGACCTCTGTCGGGAGGGTATAAAGAAAACCAACTAGCAAACCGTCAGAGCATATCTAAGGATTTAAATTCTTAAAGAGCTTTCAAATAGTCATCCTTGTTTTTGGGCTCCCCCTACCTTCCCTTAACTCCATATCAGGAATCATCTAGCGCTCTCAGTCCTAAGCCTACTAAGGCTTCTCTTTTGGAGAATATATCAAATTTTGACTTCTATATTTTAGTTTGGAATTTGTATTTCTCAAGTCTTCTAACTCGGTTAACCCTCCTCCACCTGTGTTGTGTTCTCACTTCTTATTTAATGTTGCTATTTTCTCATTTGTCTTGACTTTTGATTAACCAATATTCTGACACACTTTTTCTCAGATGATGGTCAGTCATTTCCTGTTTTTAATGTTCTGTGTACCCCCAATTTTCTGTTTCCGGCTTTTTCATACACTTCTTAATTCATACAAAACATATACAACTGACTGAAGACTTCTGAGGAATTCCAAGTTGCTTCTTGCTTCTGGTTCTAGTCAAAATATTTTATTAATCGTACATATCAAAGTGGTAATTCAGCACATGAGTATAGCATGTGCTGAGTAAAGCCGAGGAATTAACAGTTCTCTCTTTTTATTTAAGTTTGGAGACTTGGAGCTTCTGTTTTATGGTTCTTCATAAAGTACCTAATAAGATCAAGTCGAAATACTAACAATGGGAATAAAGATAGAATGCTTTCTGACCACTGATGTATGAACTTTGGAGTCTATGTAAGCAAACAAATGTCATTGCTCTCAAACACTTTAATATGAGTTTTTGTTACTTGCAGCTCAGTGTACCCCTACTTGTGTTTCACTTTCCCAATTGTACTCCATTGATAGGCCATAATTACAAGACAAACTGTTTTCCTTCAGTCCAATGATTTTTAAAAGTTAAACCAAAAAAGAATTTGATTTAAATTCCAGTTAATTCATGAAATGAACTTTATAAGCTGCTAAGTTCCCCACCTGCAGATTCACAGTGAGGTGGCGTCTGTGATTTCAGTTAGAGGTTCTTACTCTAGAGTGATCATGTCAAACCTACTGCCATTCTTTTCTGTGTCAAGGATTTAATCCAATTAATACTTGATTTTTGAATTTATAAAACATTAATTCAAGTGCAATGAATAATTTGGTAACATTGATTGAAATGGGTCTACAAGTAGCATTCCAAAATAATACTCTGTAATCATAATACCCTCTTGTTACTCTCAAAATCATAATTCATTTTTCTCATAAAATTTTTTTTTAAAATTAAAAATGGTTTTTGTATCTGCTTTTCTAATGGTGTGAAGCAGAGTTTACTTTGACTTATGACTGATTTTAATTTGGAAAATACATTACTGAACTCTTTTTATATGTAAAAATCAAACTCATAATCTGAATCTGATGTGGAAATGGTATGGTGCCAAGTAATAATGTAAAAAGGGGGTATCTCTCTGGAATGCATCATTATTATGGTGACAAATGACTTGTAGCTTTTTCTGTGTTTTGGGAATCTCTACTTTAAGGTAGAGGAAATGAGAAGGGAGAGAAATTCTAAACTGAATGAAAGCAGAGCTCAAAAACTTACAATAGCTGAGGGCAAAGACTGACACAGTAGAGAACCCCAGTCAACTAGGCTTGTCCCACAGAGTTTAGAAGCAGTAACTTCAGAGATCTAATTGTTTTGTATTATAATTCTGTAGGGTTCTGAGTTTCTCTTCACCCTACTGTCTGTTCTCTATGCTAGCAGGGGGGAAAGGCGGTATTTCTAGGCAGGGAAGGAAATCTCAGAGTAAGATACTAAACTGCTATTAAAAGCAACGACTGGGAATGTTAAGTATTTTGGGGGGGCCTTTTAATAATATCAAACAATGAGATTGCTGATTTAGTCACTACTAATGTGAAAGTTCAACTATTTTCATTTGAATACTAAGGGTAAGTGTTGATCCAAGAAAGTCATGAAATTGCTTTTTATTCTACATAATTTAAAAAGAACTAATCAAACTTAGACATAATTTTAATTTCTTTTTTAGCATTTAACACTGTTGATTGCTCCCTTAAGATGTTCTCCTTGAAGTAAATTAGCTAATTTAAGTTTTGATCACTGATAACAACAATCCTGACAAGGACAAATTGGTATCTGGAATTAAGAAATTTCAATTATGAGGTTCAAAATCATGTGGATGATTAAATCAAAATGAGTAAGGAAGAGTGAATACCCTGCTATTCAATAAGAAATAAAATAGAGTAGCAGTCCTATTCTTGGCCTTTGAACCCAGTAAGTACAAATTTAAGTCTGTTCTAACTACCAGTAGAGTATAAAACCATCCCAGGTTGCTCCAGAAGGTCTCTCCTTTAGCACTAAATCAGTCCTGTGGAAACTAGGATGATCCCGTTTGATTTGGACAATTTCCTTTCTTTATAAATTGTCCCTATGTCCTATGACAAGAGAAATTTAATTCATTGCTATCTACATTTGTATGTATAAATGTATATATACCCCTATATTTATTTGAGCACCTTGAATATATAGATATGTGAAGTGTGATCAAAAACTAAATTTAAGGTTTAAATATAAAAAAAAAGTATTATAGCAAAAGACACACTGACATTAATCCCTCTCAAAATACTTCCCCTTACTTCAAACACACTTATACCATCATTCTTGCTATTTTCAAGGCATTCTAAAAGTCCTTTTTCATGAGTGTCTTTAGTTGTGCCATCATGGCTGCCTCAGTGTCCTGAATTGATTCAAAATGTTTAACTTTTATGGTCATTTTAGCTTTAGGGAAGATCCAGAGTTCACAAGGTGGCAGATCCAATAAGTAAAGTGGATGAGGACATACTGTGTTTGAAGAGATTGCTCTTCCATTTGATGCAGTAGCCTTCACCATATTTTTGATCATATTTCATAAAAATACAAAAGAGAATTTCTAGAACTGCTTCAGAAAGTGGTGAAACAATAGAATAAATGTTTGAGGCAAGGAGGAGTATTCTGAGGAGGCTCAATGTCAATGCGTCTTTTACTGTAATAACTTTTTAAAATTTAGCACACCATATTTTTTGAACAGACATAGGTAAATACAAAAGAGTACAATGCCCAGTATCAGGAAATGTTAGCTAAGTTATTGTTATGTTTATTCCTAAATTAATAAACTGTATTACTAGTTCATGTTTTACAAGGAATGCAGGTAGTAAAATGAGCATCTTTTGGGGTTTACTGTACACATTGAAGTTGAAGCTCAGTGTGAATTTACACCTTGAAAAGAACAAAAGCAAATGAGAAATTGATCCAACAACTGCTAGATGATGTAAAGAAGGCTAATCTAAGAATGATTGGAATAAATGGGAAAAAAAAGAACAGAAGACAGCACTAATAGTATAAAAATTTGTTCACAGAAATAATAGCAGAAAACTCCCCAAATACAGGGAAAGAAATAAACACACAGATAAGTGAGGTATATAGAACACCAAACGAGAACCTTTCCATACAATATTATACTCAAAATTCCAGAACTCCATCACGGGGACAAAATCTTAAAAGTTGTTAGAGAAAGGAAATGAATCACATATAAAGGTAAACCCATTAGAATCACAGAAGAATTCTCTACACAAAAATTAAATGCCAGGAGGGCTTGAAGTGAAGTTTTTCAAGCCATAAATGATAACTTCTAAGCCCAATTTATATATCATGCAAAACTTTCACTTAAAATTGATGGAGAAATAAGGCATTCCATGAAAGGAGCATCTCAAGAAATTCATAAGCACCAAAAAAGCATTAAAAAAATTCTCAAGGGTATTCTAGAAAAAGACAATGAAGCCAACAATGTCAATAATAAAAAAAAGTGAATCCTGGCAGGATAAGCAGATAAGCAAAAGGGAATAAATGAGGAAATCAGCAACAGGAAAATAATACAATGACAAAAATAAGTCACTGCCTCTCTTAGTAATAACTCAATGTGAGTGGTCTCAATTTCCCAATCAAAAGATACAGATTACAAAATGAATTAAGAAAGAAGCTGATGTAATGGTCTGTAAGTTTGTGTAATTTTGGATAAATTTTAATAAAAGTCTATAAAAAAAGAAAGAAAACCCAACAATATGCAACACACTAGAAACACATTTAATTCAAAAAGATACTCACAGATTAAAAATTAAAGGGTGGAAAACAATATTCCATGCAACAGAACCCAAGAGAAAGCAGAAGTTGCCATTCTAACTTCAGACAAAGTAGATTTCAAGCTAAGACTAATCAGAAGAGACAAAGAAGATATTAGTTAAGGGGACAATTCAACAGGAAGAGTTAACAATTATAATCGTATGCACCAAATACTGGTACATGCAACTTCGTAAAACAAATGTTAAAGGACATGAAAAATAAGATAAACATCAATACAATTGAGAGACCACAATACTCCACTGTAATAAGAGGATACATTAACTAGACAAAAAAAAATCAAAGAAATATCAGAGTTGAACCAAACTTTCAAGCAAATGGACTTAATATATAACTACAGAATTTCCACCCAACAAGAAAAGAATGCACATTCTTCTCAGCAGCACATGGGACTGTCTACAAAATAGACCACATAGTAGTGAATAAAGCCTGCTTAAGTAAATGCAAAAGAATCAAAATTATCTCAGGCATATCATCAGATCACAGTGCAATGAAACTAGAAATAAATGGCAACAGAAACCACATAAATTGTGCCAACAGATGGAAATAAAACAATATCATCTTGAATAAAAAATGAATCACAAATGAAATTAAAGAAGAGATTATACAGTTTCTGCAATCAAATGATAATGTCAGTACAACATACAGGGACCTAAGGGAAGCAAGGAAAGTGGTCCTGGGAGGAAAGGTCATAGCAGTGAACTCCCGCATCAAAAAAACAGAATGAAGTCAAAGAACCCAATGATGCATCTCAAGGTCCTAGAAAAACAAGAACAATCCAACCCCAAAGTAATACAAGAAAGACAATGATAAAGTTCAGGACAGAAATTAATGAAATTGAAAACAAACAAACAAACAATGAATAGAAGAGTTAGTTCTTTGAAAGATTAAATAAAATTGGCAAAACCTTAATAAAAATTGAAAGATTAAATAAAATTGGCTAATCTTTCCAAAATAAGAAAAGAAATACTCAAATCCAAGTAATTAGGATTGAGCAAGGTAAAATCACAAAAAATTCTGTTGAAATCCAGAAGATCATGGAGAACTGTACTCTAACAAAATAGAAAATTCAGGGGAAATGGACAAATTCCTAGATAGATAGGAACTTGAAGAAATAATAAAAAAGCTACCAACTAGGAAAAGCCCGGCTCTTGACAGATTCACTCCCAAATTCACAGCAAATCATGGAAAAGTTCATACATCATAACCAAGTAGGATTCATTCCACGCATGCAGGAATGGTTCAACAAGCTAGGTGTGGTGACACATGACTGTAATCCCAGCACTCAGGAGGCGGAGGCAGGAGGGTTGCCATGAGTTTGAGGCTAGTTTGGATTATACAGCAAGACCCTGTCGCTAAAAACAAAAAACAAAACAAACAAACAAACAAAAAAAGATGGTTGAACATATGCAAATCAATAACTGTAATACACCACATTAACAGACGCAAGGACAAAAATCACATGATTATCTCAATAGATGCAGAAAAAGCATTTGCCAAAAATCCAGCATCCATTCATTATAAAAACACCAAATAGGAAAAGAAGGTCTTTATCTCAACCTCATAAAAACTACCTGTGACAGACCAACAGCCAACATCGAGAAGCTGAAAGATTTCCCTCTACAATCAGGAACAAGACAAAGATGCTTGCTATCACTACTTCTGTTCGATATATTTGTCAAAATATTAGCTAGAGAAACAAGACAAAAGAAAGATACAAGGAATGTAGATAGGGATGGAAGAAGTTAAATTATCATTATTTGCTGATGACATGATCTTCTAAATGGAAGACCCCAAAAGTTCCACCAAAAGACTCTTAGAACTAATATTCAAATTCAGTAGTGTAGCAGGATATAGAGTCAATACTCAAAAATTAATAGAATTTCTGTACACCAATAACAAACTCACTGAGATGGAAATAAGGGAAATAATACCCATCATGATAGCATCAAGAAAAATAATATATTTAGGAATTAAGCTAATCAAGAAAGTGAAAGACCTCTACAATGAAAACTATAGTTCTTTGAAAAAGGACATTGAAGAGGATATCAGAAAATGGAAAGATACCTCCTGTTCCTGGATAGGCAGAACCAATATAGTCAAATTGGCTATACTTAAAAAAAAAAAAAACTTTTATATAGATTTAATGCAATCCCAATCAAAATATAAATAATATTCCTTACAGAAGTGGAGAAACAATCCTAAAATTCATAAGGAACCAGAAAAGACTTAGAATAGTAAAGCTATACTGAGCAACCAAGGTAAGGCAGCAGGTGTCACAATCCCAGACTTCAGGTTATACTGCAAAGCTATAGAGAAAAAACAACATGGTATTGGCAAAAACAAAACAAAAGAAAAAAGAAACTCATGGATCCACAAAACAGTATAAAAGATATAGAAACAACTTCGGATATCCTCCGCTATTTTTTTTTTTCTTTGAAAAGGGACCAAATCCCTTTGCTGAAAGAAAGATAGCCTCTTTAACAAATGGTGCTGGGAAAACTGGCTATCCACGTGCCAAAGGTTGATTTTAGAGCAGTGTCTCTCATGATGCACTAAACTAAAATCAAAATAGATTAAAGATCTAACCAGTAGAACAGAAACCATTAACCATCTAGAAGACATGAACATAGGCAAAGACTTTCTGAACAAAACTCCAGTTGCCCAAGAAATGATGCCAAGAATCAACAAATGGGACTACATCAAATTAAAAATCTTCTGCACAGCAAAGGAAACCACTAATAGAGTGAAGAGACAACTTACAGAATGGGGAAAAGTATTTGCCAGCTACTCTTCAGGAAAAGGACTAATATCTAGAATATATAAAGAATTCAAAAATTAGACTCCCCCAAATTTAAAGATTCAATTAAAAATGAGCATCTGAAATTAATAACTTCACAGTGGAAGAAATAAAAATGACCAGTAAATACATGAAAAAATGTTCAACATTGCTGGCCATTTGAGAACTGCAAACTTAAAACAACACTGAGATTCTATCTCACTCCAGGAAGAATGGCTATTATCAAGAAATCAGCCAATAACAAATGCTGCAAGACTGTGGTAAGGAAGAAACCCTTCTCCTTTGTTGGTGGGACTGTAAAGTGTTACAGCCACTATGGAAATCAATATGAAGATTCCTCAACAAACTAAAAGTAGAAATTTTATTTGACCCAGCTATTCTCTTTCTAGGAATCTTCCCAAAAGAGTTAAACAGAGTGATAATATGAATACCCATGTTTAGGAGCACGATTCATAACAATTTAATCTTTGAAACAGATGAATGGATACAAAATGTGGTATTTATACACAATGGAGTACTATTCTGCCATAGAGAAGGATAAACTTGAATTATGTGCAGCAAAATGGATGCATTTTGAGACCATAATATTAAGTACAGTAACTCAGATACACAAGCTTAAATATCACATGATTTCTTTTATATGAAAAACCATATATATATAAAATACGGACGACAATAGGACAAAAATGTTATCATAATCCAGCATGGACAATATATCTAAAAGTGTACCTTGACTTAGTGCAATTATCTTACATGTTTTATATGTTCCTTGGCTTATTACTCTGGTTTTCAATCTGTATATACGATAATTAACTTTATAAGGTCTTATAAGATAAATGAACGTGATGCTGAAAAAGTTAAAGGGGATGGAAGGTCAGGGGCAAAAGAGGGGATTTGAAATGTGTTATGTACGTGTATTGGTTCCCTACAGTGAATGTAATCAGCATGCAAAAATATAATAATAAAAGTTGAAAAAAATGAAATAGAGGAATTGAGAAAGTCTTCTGTTCTTCATATGCCCACTACACACCCTAGTTTTACACCTCCTTCCTGCTAATAGTCATAGGCAGCCTTCCTGGAGAAAAAAAAAAAAAGAGCTCTATTTCACATTTACATATTTTATTTTCCAGGGTCCCAAACTAAATATAACGAACTACTTTCAAACTAAAGCATTAAAACAGAGATACAACTTCAAATCTTGTTACTAAATGCTAGAAGAGAAATAAAATCCAAACTTATGTATCAGTATAAGATTCTTGACTATTATACAATGAATTTTCCAGACAAAATTCAAAGTCAAGAACGTTTTTAGTAGAATTCCATTTCTAGACAATCTTAATGCATGTCAAGGGGAAACTTGAGTTTAACTTATAGGCACTCTCACTACAGTCTATACCTCCCCAGTAGGAGGATAATGAACACAACCAGCATATTAATAAATGCATGAGGCAGATAAATGAATGAATGAATGAGGCTACACACAAAGCACAAACTGGTAATGCTAGGAGAGGGATGCCTCAGGATATCTCATGAGTTGAAATACTGTGGCCATGCATGTATTCACCTTAAAGATTTTTCACACACACGTCTGATCCTGGTCTGAAAAGATTTGAAAAAATGTGTCTCCTTGGATCTGTCTATAGTAAGTCAAGTGGCTTGAGTATTACAGCTTCAGGGTATCCAGGCTTCTTACACTTTGGTTCAAAGTTCTCTGGCTACAAGTTTGGAGACAGAGGAAAGAGAACTATATTACTGTACATGACATTGCCTTTGAAATAACATATTGCCATTTTTGCTGTATTTATTGGCCAAAGCAATTAGATAATGCCATCCTTTCCCAAGAAGAGGAAATGCAACCCTTACTTTTAGGGGGACAGTCTGAACTTCACACTGGAATGTGATATATATTGGTATGCCATCTTTGAAATATACAATCCTCCACAGTGTACTTTCACAAATTTTTTCAGTACAAAGAGAAATAGGTGGAATATGAATATGAAAAGCCCTACGACATTTTTTTTTTTTGGATTCTAGCTGTTTCTAAGATCTATGTACACCTCCACCACTCTTCCACTAGGTTTTATAAACTTCTTATTTAATCTAGTTCATGGAGTTTAAAGGGATTTCACTAATTCAATTGAAAAATTTTCCTTTTGAATATCTCAATTTTAATTAGGTATTGTCATCTTGAATATGTCCCCCTGTATTTACATGAAAATTCAAAATTCAACTTGTCCCAGACTGGATTTGCCACTTTTCACTTAAACTTGCTATTCTTCATTACTTTCTTATCTTGGTAAAATTACCTTTCATAGGTACTTCAGTAGTAGATGACATGGATTTATTCAAATACAGGCATCTGATAAATTTTGAAACAGTCCCCCCACAAGATTTTTAACCGGGGTGGTGCGAATAGACAGATAGATAGAGGTTTTCTAAGGTAACACATTTGAATGATTAGTGATGTCTTTACTAAACTAAAAATAGAGGATGAAGAAAAATTTTAGAAGAAAATTGTGAACTCAATTTTGAATTAGAATTTGATTGAATTTGAGGTACCTGTGCAATAAGTATATGGAAGTATTCACCAAGATCTTCTTAAAATATATTCCAGGTGGAGGAATGTAGAACAAAAATGTAGAAAAATGTAGAACAAAAGAATGGTATTGAATTCAGTGATAGGAGTTAGAATGCCATCTAATGGATGGATCTCACTTTCAGTAACAATCTAAATTTTATGTTATTTTCTAAGTATTGATTCCAAAAATTTTAAAGCTATTCTCCAGTAACCCATAGACGGCACCTTCAGAATAGTTAAAATACAGAATACATAAAGATAAATAGGCAAACAACTTTCTGTTTTAATAAATGTAACTTTTTATTTTAACTTACTTCTTGTTTTCCTGAGCGTATTTTAGTTCTACCGAATTAATTGTTCGTATTTGTTGAACACTGATTATGCTGTTTCTCGTTTGTTACCATCGGCTGTATATGGTGTCTTCCCTGTAGCACATCACAAGCTTTAATGTTATTTGCAGCTTTCCACTGAAGGGAGTTTTAGAGAGCCCCAACTATGTCTCTGGATTCCTGAGAACACTGAACTCTTGGAGCTACGTGAGGAAAAGGCAGGAAGACAAAAATCTTACTTTCACTTGGCCAAGCCAGGAATGTTGAAACTAGAAGACCTTGTCAGGGATAAACACATATGTGGGAAATAAGAAAATGTGAAAAGCACATAAAACTGAAAAAAGTAGTAGATAAATATTTTGTAAAATGAGAGAGAATTTAAGAGGAAAATATTCAGAGTAGCACTTCAGTAAGTCCAATTTTCATATTACTTTTCTGATCTTTATTTGCTCTCCATAATCTACTTAAACTTCAAAGTATAACTTTAATTCTGACAACTTCATTGCCTATTTCAGTATGTTACTGAATAATGAGTATCAATTTACTTCCTTCCTAGGTTAAAGATTTGATAATATACTTCAAAGGTTTTCTATGAAATCATTTCACTTTCCTTTAAATTTAAAAACTACTACTAAAATTCACCTATGTAAACACTTTGTAATCAGAAAATCCACCCACTACAGTTAGAAAATAGATACAAAACTATAAAACAGGTAAAGAACTCAAATACAAGTTAAGGTCTTAATTTTTTTCAAAATCATATTCTGAGGAAATAATATTTTACCTACCTCATCTCTAAATTTAGCTTGTTTTTCTTGTACTGAATGGACTGTATTGTGTCACTCAGAGTACATAAAAGTATCCTATTCGTCAAGTCATATTATAAGGAATAAAAATGATTAGTCTGATATTTCAATGGATATATGAAAGATGCCAAGAAAGAATTTTATGGAATTTAGAAAGAAATACATTGAATTGTAAGAAACCATGAAAAATAAGAACATTGAAAGGATACAAAGAAAGAAAATAATCACAATAGTTCTTCAAAATCCAATAACTGATGTTATAAACTATAAATATTAAAATTATTGAAATAAGGTCAGCAAGACCAAAATGGCAAAATTTAATGTAAACTCCTTTAAAAATAAGCTTATGAGCAAAATGCTAAGCATTATGTTCAAGTAGAGAAATATTCAAGGATAGAACATAAATAATATTTTCACTTCTATAATTTTATTAGTGTGTTAATAGTAGCATTTGACATTTACGTAATGCACCCTTCATAAATTTATTTTCATCTGGATACCAGAGTAGCTGGTACAGTACTCTCTTCTTTGATTTCTGATTGACGGAGCAATTCCTGGTCCACTCTGATGGATCCATTGCCTTTGCTATTTCTCATTGGATTTACCAGAGTGCATCAGTGCTACCCTTTTTAATCACTGTTCTCCTTAGGTAATTAGATCAAGTTCCATGCCTCAAAGTACCACTGCCAAAGCAATGAGCCTCTAATGTCTTTCTCCATCTTTTATCTCTTTCCATTAGCTACACTGAAAAATATTCTTGGATAAACACAGGCATCTTGAATGTAATGTATCCTCACCAGAACTTTTGATTTTCCATACAAACTTATCACCAGTTCTTTACATATCAGAAAAGTGATTTTCTGATATGTAAAGATTTGCTCTTTAGGTTTTCTTATTAAGCCAATGAAGTTTTAATTTCATACCTTTATCGTTTGCACAAGCTTATCTCAAGAATGGCTATCTAGTACTATATTTAGAATGTTCTCTTATTAGCCAAAAGTGCCACTGAATTTACTTAAGATTCAAGCCCAGTCTAATCTTGGGCAGTCTTTCCTAAGGAGTCCTTCTTGTATCCTTTCTTGCCTGAAAAATTTACAATCTATCCATCATTAAGTTTTAAAAGTTTTATCTTTAAAATGTAACTTTAACTAATTCTCACCAACTGCTCCATAACCATTTTCCTTTGAGTTATTATCACCTCCCCTTAACTATTCTAATTGCTTCTTTACTGGTTGCCTCGTCTTTATTATGGCTGACTATAGTTTTTCTGAAAATATTTATAAATCTGAATTGATTTTGCAAAAATCCACACAAAGTATTAGTAAATCAAATCCACCAACGTACAAAAATAATTGCACACCATGATTGAGGACAGATTTCTCTCAGGTATTCAAGGCTGGTTCAGAATTCCAAAATCAGTCAATGTGATTTATCACATCTGGCAACAATATAAAGAAGAAAAAAATCACATGATCAGTGGAGTCAGAAAAATTATTTGACAGCTATCAATTTCTAGTCCCCTCTCAAAGAGACCTTAATAAGTTCAATTTTTGATTTCTTTTATCAGGGTTTTGTAGTTTGGCTCATATAGATTTTACATATATTTTATTGGACTTACAGCTATCTTGTGTTGGCTAGTCCTATTGTGTTGGCTAGTCCTAATTTGAATAAACTTTCTCAACATTCACCTGTTAATTGTTCATTATAAATACATAGGCAAGTGATTGATTTTGGATATTAACACTGTATCCTACAAACTGTTAGAGCAACTTACTAGTTCCATGATGGCTTTCTGCTATTGTTAATTATAAGTCTTCTGAATTCTTCATGTAGAAAATCATACTATGTTTATTGTATTTTTTTTCTCTAGAGTTTTACATAGACCTTTCTATTAAGATCTCTGTCGAAATAGTAATCTCGGAGTAATTTTCTCTTGTACACTAAGCAATTTAGCAATCCACTCCATCACTCTTGTCCTTTACACTTTTTCTTCATAGAACTATTTATGATAGAACATTATACTTTGCATTTATTGTTTACATTTTTCTTCAAGTAATGAGTTTATAATTGGTGTTTACTACATATGAGTTATTAATTTTTTTAGACTTCAGAAGTATTAACAGTTTAGACCCTCACTATAGGCTATGATGGACTACTATCATGTTCCTCTTTCTGCACATGATAGAAAAACTAACCTATAGTTGTATAAATATTTTGTACATAGTTACCAGCTGGGTAGGGGCTGCCCTACAATTTGAACTCATAGCCTGTGACCCCATAGTGTGTTATTTTAAGCATATCTTAAATATCTCTTCTCAGAGGTTCTTTCACATAAATTTCAAGAAGGGAGATGGGTTCCTGTTCCCATTTCCCTAGATCCTAGGTATATATCTAACACACTGATAGGCACTTAGCATGTATTTGTGAAATAAAGAATGTTAAGAAAAAGAATTCTGATTCATAGATGATCCACTGGAATCTTATTTTAACATTACCAGAACCGATTTTCTGTATCTCAGTTCTTTTATTGATTAAATACTTTTTGTATTTATTCTTCTGTAAACTATTTCCATTGTTTCTATGGAACTTTCTGGTACTGCTCCTGATATTGATACATATGTTTTTGCTGAACAGAATGAAAACTGAATGCAAGAATGTGCTTTAAAACCTAGTCCTAATTGCTATGTAGGAAGATAGGGATTCATTTTCAGATAAAAGCAGCACATCATAAATTATTTTGACCATCAATTATAAACACTTTCAAATGTTTTATGCAACATTTAAAACAAACAAAAACACAAACTTGTATAAAAATAAACACAACGAACTACCATTATGTATCATTTCTATATGTAACAAATTATCTTGAATTTTGTGGGTTTAAAAACAACTAAGTACCAAATTGCAGGGTTTTCTGGGGTCAAGAATTGGGGAATGACTGAGTATTTCTAGCTCAAGGTCACTTATTAGGTTGCTGTCAAGCCCTTTGCCAAGGCAGCTGTCTTCTGAAAGCCCTTTGGTTTCCTGAACGATTCCCTTCCCCATGTCAATCACATGATAGTATATAGGGTTTAGGTCTCAACTGGCTGTTGCCTAGAGACTCTGGTTCCTTGGCACATGGACCTCTCAGTGGTGCTGTTCACAACAGTCATGTACCTTCTACAGAGAGAGTAATGGGGGGGACAGAGAGAGAGAGAAAGAGAGAGAGAGAAACAGAGGTGCAAGAACAAGGATTTACTACAATCTTTTTTTTAACAGACCTCTGTAGAGATTGTTTGTCAAATTCTAAGATTTTCAAATGAAGTATTGTTCTCAAGGAAAGACAATGAGAAATCTCTATTGAATATGCAGTGTTACCACAAATAGAAACTGAAAAGAAAGTGTAGGAAAAATTGACAAAATACTTTTACCATTATTGAACCTTTGTCAAAGGAAAATCATTAAGATCTGGTCAAAGAAAAAGATACTTCTTTGATCATTGAATAAAACAGGCTACTATTGTGGGTAATTCAGTGGGAACACTTAGGTTAGAAGAGGAGGAATATACGAAAGCAGAAAAATTCAATTAAGTTTTGCTCAAAATCAAACTAATGCATAACGGATGAGCAACAATATTACTGTGTGACATTATTCTATACAGAATAATTAATAAGGTTTTTAGTTTTCATTATTCTGTTTTTAAATTATCTAAGCAGAGTGTCTTAATTACTTTCCTCCTTCCTGAGACAAAATATCTGACACTCAAAGTTAGAGGAAAAAAGGCATATTTCAGCTCAGTTAGTAGAAGTTGCAGTCCATAGTCAGGGTCCTGAGGCAGGGCAACATAGCAGAGGGAGATCACAGAAGAGGAACAGTTCATGGTGTGGCAGGCAGAAGTCAGTGAAGCAGCAGCAGCAGCAGCAGCAGCAGCAAGCCTGCCTTCTCTTTCTCTTTTACATTCCATCCAGGCAACAGGCCTATTGACTGTTGTCGCCCACACCCAGGGTGGGGCTTGCATTATCTATACTCAGGACTATGATAAGCCCACTTATTTATCACACATCCTAAATTCCAGTATCACATACCCATGATCCAGCTACCTCTGAGAAGCTTTATCTATGAGTCATAAGGCTTTAGGGGGACATCTAGATTATAAGCCATAATACAGAGAAAAACAGAAACAAGATAAAGTCAAAAAGATAATGAGGCTTTAAAAAGAAACATGACAGGGCTGAGGATTTAGCTCAGTGGTTAAAGTGCTTGCCTTGCAAGCACAAGGGCCTGAGTTTGATCTCCGGCACCAAAAAAAAAAAAAAAAAAGAAACATGACAATATTTTTTTCTGTAGAAGGGAAAAATAGTCATAATTAATAGAAATTAGGGCCAATTCTGATTGTACATAAAGATTTTACTTATTTTTAAATGCAGTCATTTATATAAAGTACTCTGATAGAGTTTAGAGTTTTTCTGCTCAGAGATATTTAGAAAATGACTAGCAAAATATTTTTACAAAGTGTTTCAGACATTTACCTGCCTAAAGGCAGACAGCTTGAAAGAAGAACTCACAAGGCCCTTATAGATTTATTATCTTATAATTCTATAATTTCATGGTAATTCAAACCACTTTACACTGTCAATATTCTTCATTTATGTGACAGGCATCAACTCTTGTATCTTATTTCATTTATAATACAAGAGCTTGAAAAGCACCTTCAGACAGCAATTTGTACATGATCTGATACATTTTCATGGTTTTGTAAGCATGAAAGATTTAAAAGAACTGTACACAGAGCTACATTATTTATAAACAGAAGGTATGAAATAGCATGTCATAAAATAAATTAAAACAGAAAAGCAGTAGAATACCTAATAAAAGCTTCCATTGTTTATGGTATTTGGGGATCAAATACAAGTCTGAGCTTTGAGAATGGTGGCAGAGGGTCGTGGACCTCTGCCAGCAACCACTAAAAAAAAGTTCTTCCCTATTATAATGAATGAGATCACATAATACAGCCAAAATCTTTGCTTAATTTTCATTTAGGAATATCCTGAGGCCTTGGAACTTTATACAACTATTGATTGGGTTATTATGGCTCAGGCTTTTCCTATGCTTCTTGATAAAAACAAGTTAAGACATGAAAAAGAACATTAACATTTACTAAAATACTAATTTATGTATGTCTTCTTTTCCTTACCTGTAAGGTAAGGAATAATAGTAGAACCTATCCCATGTGGTTATTAAGAGTTTAAATGAATCCATCCATTTGAAAGTTTACAATAAGTACTTGCTTATTTCAAGCATTATTATTTTAAAGACTCTCTGAATTCATCATTACTTAACCAATTAATCAAATTAACCAATGTTTTTTAACTTCCTAAATAAAACATAGTAATTAATATCCTTATATTAATATGTCAGCTTAATATATATCAAAGAAAATCTATGTATATATACCAAAAAGCTCTTCTTACATTCCCTTGCAAAATATTGTTTAGAAAACTTTCTATGCATATTGTAACTGTTGCAATTATGTAAGGTAAGTACTACATAATTCAGTTAATATGGCATATTAAGAGAATGTTGTCATACATATGAAAGTTTTGCTGAAAACCTTTGAAATTTTTTTAAATGAAAGATATCCATTAGAAAATATCACATTAACAGAAGCAAAATTAAAAGCCATATGATCACAGCAATAGATGCAGAAAAGGCTTTTGACAAAATTTAACACCCATTCATGATAAATACCCTGACGAAAACAGATAGAGAAGGACCATACTGAATATATATAAATATATATATATATATCCATACCTGAATATATATAAGGACCATACCTATTTATGACAAACCAACAGCCCACATCATATTAAAAGAGGATAAACTAAAAGCATTCCTACTAAAATTAGGAACAAGACAGGGATGTCCACTATCACATCTTCTATTCAACACAGTTCTTGCCGTGTAAGCCAGAGCAATTAGGCAAAAGAAAGAAATAAAAGGGATACAATAGGAAGGTAAAAATCAAATTGTCATTATTTGCAGGTGACTTAATACTCTACATAGAATATCCAAAGAACTCCTCCAAAAAAATCTTTGAATTATTAACCAAATTCAACAATGTAGCAGGATATAAGATCAATGCACAAAAATCTTTAGTATTTCTGTATACCAGTAATGAACAGGATGCGAAAAAATAAAAACAGCTTTCTTAGTAGTTCCAAGAAAAATGAAATACCTAGGAATTAACCAAGGAAGTGAAAGACCTCTACAAAGAAAACTAGAGTACTCTAAAAAGGATGTTGAAGAGGACATCAGAAAATTGAAAGATGTTCTCCTGGACAGAATCAATACCATCAAAATGGCCATACTTTCAAAAATTTTATATGGATTCAATGCGGTCCCAAACAAAATACCAACAGATACTTTATAGATCTAGAGAAAATAATCCTGAAATACCTATGGGGCCAGAAGAGACACAGAATATCAAAGCAATTTTGGGCAACAAGAGCAAAGCAGAAGGCATAGCAATACTTGACATCAAGCTATACTACAACACAATAGTGGATAAAAATGGCATGGTACTGGAACAAAAACAGTTACATGGATCAGTGGAACAGAATAGGGTTACAGAAACTTCCCTAGACACATACAACTATTTGTTCTTTGACAAAAAGGCTGAAAGCATATGTTGGAGGAAAAATGGCCTATCCAACAAATGGTGCTGGTAAAACTGGTTATCTGTTTGCCAAAGACTGAAACTAGATCCTTGTCTCTTAACATATACGAAATTAAAATCAAAATGGATCCAAGATCTAAACACTAAAATAGAAACATTAAACCCACTAGAAGATAATATAGGTAAAACAGTTGACAACATAGGAATAGGAAATGATTTTCTAAACAGAACCACAATAGCACAAGACAAAAAAGCAAGAATCAACAAATGGGATTATCTCAGACTGCAATGCTTCTGTACAGCAAAAGATTCAATCAATAGAGTGTAGAGACAATGTACAGAATGGGAAAAAACCTTTGCCAGCTCCTTCTCAGAAAACTAATATCTAGAATATACAAAGAAGTCAAAAAATTTAAACCACTTAAAATTAAAGATCCCATCAATAAATGGGCAAGAGAAATGAGCAGACACTTCACAGAGGACGAAATACAAATGGTAAACAAACATATGAAAAATGTTGAACATCTCTGGTCATTAGGGAAATGTAAATTAAAACAATGCTAAGATTCTATCTTACTCTGGAAAGAATGACAATCATTAAGAAATCAAACAGTAACGAATGCTGGTGAGGCTACAATGAAAAAGAAACACTCCTTTATTGTTGGTGGGAATGTAAACTAGTACAGCCGTTACGGACAATATTATAGAGATTTCTCAAAGAACTAAAATTATAAACTCCATATGACCCAGTGATCCCCAGTTAGGTATCTTCCCCAAGGAATTTAAGTCATCATACTACAGCAATATTTGCATACCAATGTTTGTAGCAGCACAATTCTTAATAGCGAAATCCTGGAAGCAGCCTGTATACCCATCAACAGACAACTGGATAAAGAAAATGTGGTATCTATATATTATAGAATAATACTCGGCTATAAAGGATGACAAATTTGACACATTTGTAGGAAAAAGGAGCCACCTGGAAAAACATAAGTTTGAGTGAACTAAAGCAGACATGCAAGTTTAAATACCATATGGTACCTTTCATTTGAGTGAGGCAAAATACAAACGAAGACAATAATAAAGAATGGACAGAAGTAGACAAGGGGATGAACCTCTTGGGGTCTGAGGGAAAAGGGGAGGGGGTGAGGATAAAGGGAAAGGGAAATAAGTAGAATAAAGATATGCCATGTTCAGGAACCTAATAACTTTAGTTAAGGTAAACATTATATGCCAACGAAAATGTGATGGGGAACTGGAGGGTCAGGGAGGGTGGGGGAGAGAAGGGGAAGGGGACATAAGAAACAAGTGGTAGTATATAGATGTAACCACTACCCAAGATGAGTGTGAACTGCATGAGCTGCAAACATTTACTAATAAAATAAAAAATACATATGGTGCTGAAACAATTGTACATTCACAAAAAACAAACAATGAATTTGGACCTAGGCATCATTCTCTGTGAACAATTAACTCAAAATGAATCTTAGGCCTAAATATAGCAATATAATAGCTAAAACTACAGAAATGTGGTGAATATTTTTAAAAAAGATATGCCTCTATAATATTGCTATTCATGAGTTATATTAGGGAAAATATTTTGATAAAAAATAATTTAAAATATTGATAATTTTTCCTTTTGTTGAAGAGATTATTTTTTATCATATGAATGTCAGAAAGAAGATACAGAACACCAGTTGCCCAAACAGGGAACTAGTCTACCAAAATTTGATTAATATGCATATTGATCAATGAATCAATATGCATTATGCATTTTTAAATACATATTTTTATGACTCCTCATTTTAAAGAACATTTCCTATCAGTTAAGTCTTGATTGATTGAAACTCTGATAGAAAATACCCACATGGTTTTATTTTGTTAAGTCATTTGGATATACATTATATCTTTTTTCTTACCTGATTCATGTGTTTGAACATTTCATAACATGAGAATGAATGACATGTAGGGGGTTGGGAAGGTGCTAGAAAAGATGATCTATGAACACTGAAGTTAGCTGGAGGTTAATGACTGGCAGAGGGAGGATTGTAGAACAAAAGTGAACGTGTTTATGTTTTTGACTTCAACAGTATGGGGTACCCTCTGCTTAACAAGACATGTAAAACCAAAATTCCCAGAAACATATCTGTTTATTTACACATATATATTATTTCTAAATAATATATCTTATTTTCTATCTCCATCTTTGGATCTAATTCTAACTTACTCTTTCAAAACATTTAAATTTCTACAAGATTTGGCATAGATTTGGCTTCCATAGTTTTATAGTGAGGAGTATCCTTTATCGGGGTTTGACCTGGGTGGACAGAGGGCAGACATATGATCTGATGCTTGAATCATCAGAAGGATAAGAATTTTAAGAATCAATGAGATTTTGCTATCATACTTTGTTATATGGTTGACATACATATATTAAAACAACAGAATTCTACTGTTCTCTAACTGACCCATGATTTTTCAGATTTTTTTCCTCTTAAATACCTCTGAATCTGTATTCCTTTACTAAATATTAGTATTGCTTAGTAAAGCTCTCATTAGATCTTATATCTCTTACTATATTTTGCTTCAAATTTCTCCACTGGTATCAAGTCTTCTAAAATATAAATATGCTGGAACCACTCTCCTACCTAAAAACTATTTTGTGATCTGCAGACCTCATGAGACAAAAGGTTTAGTATGTCATGGGTGTCACTTGGACCCAGGTACATAGTTTGTGGGCCCCATGCAAAATGGGGTGTGCCTTGTTAATAAATTAAAATTTCAAGATGTAAACAGAAAAGCATTAAACAAAAAATGGGGTTTTGTAAACATGAGACCTCATGCAGTTGCATCCACCATTCAAAAAGCTGGTCTTGATCTCACCACTTACTGTGCTGTGTTCTGACATTTCCTGACAATTACCCTTCTTTGTAGGATTGATTATGGGATCTAGGTATGGGTCGAGGGGGGAGTAAAAGGATTAAGATGATACAGGTACAGGTCCAAGTTCCTAAGAGGAATGTATTCATTTTTTATAACAAACATGTATTTTAGATGAATGAATGAATGAATGAATATATGGATAATTATAAATCCCAACATACCTATTCTGCTTACACTTTTACTGTCAGCAATGTCATTCATTCTCTTCAACTGAAAAGTCTCTCTGCTTAGCTACAGTTGGAAAACCTGTTGATTCTCCCTCAAGGACTCAAACTACTATCACTTAGTATATAAAACATTCTCTGAAAAATTAAGTTTGGTCACTGTTTTCTGTATAACATCATCTTAGCATAAAATTATGGTTGTATTTATCATATAATTGCAGGTATTACTTACATATTTTGTCTCTAAATATGGATTAGTTCCAAGAGAGCACCCATATGTTCATTGTATTTTTAATCTTTCATTCTTATTTCAGTGCTTATGATGTATTAAAGATCTAATAATTTTTAAATCCTTACTGACTCTTTTATAACAATTTTAAATATTTTGAAGTTCTGACGCACCAATCAGTATTTACCCTACTTAGAAAATTTTAAGTATCATGATTTTATGAGTTTAGATCAAAAATTTGGGTTGAAACCGTTCAGAGAATTTGTAACTTTTATATTTGAACACATTTGCAGTGGTCAAAATGGCATTTTAAAATGTAAGTTGTATGTAGTCTGAAACTTTCAATATTTCTGAATTGACAGATTCAATCAATTCCCTCCCTCTAGCAAAGGATGAGGACCCAAAGAAAATTTTTACATTTCCATCAACAGTTTCTGTATGTACCATCTCCACCATCATCTTTGCCTGCATGAGAAATTTATCAGGTATTCTATAAACTCTTTCTGTCAAGCATAAATTAAGATTGATCAGAAATAATAACTTACAACATTAAAGCATCAAGCAATGTGACATATTACATGCTTTTCTAAAGAATGCAATGTCAGCGGAATTCGAAGAACCCATGTTATCAAAGAAAAATGTATAAAAATGGCAAAATATAAAAATTGAAGAAATATAACAGATTAACGTTTTAAAGTAAATTATTTTAGAATCATGTGCAAGTCTGACTCTGTGAAATAACATTTTCTGGTAAGCATAATATATACAAATCCCTTTGCTTACATACTTTATTCAGTGCACAGCAGGTAGTCTGAGTTTCGTTAACAACTTTAACGTTATAACAACAACTATGGTCTTTCACGGGTTTTGGAAAGGATGAATAAGGTATGTGTTTTTTCTTTCAATTTTATGTTTAGTGAGCTAAAGTATGGTATTCCATTTAAATATCTGGAAGTAGAATTTCATTTAAGTATCTCTAAAATGTCAGAAATCATTTTATTTAAAAAGTTTTGCTTTCAAAAATTATTGGGACTTCCAGGAAGATGGCAGAGTGGAGAGAAGCAGATTGAGAGGCTCTCCAAGATTTCTTGTCCACACACTGGAATATATTACTTTTGGGAAGAGAAGGAGGGAAGTGTGTTCTCAGGACCCAGCAGGGATCTGAAGAAAGAGTTGAAGCCCACGGGGAAAGCAAAAGGAGAGACCAGCCCAGAAGAAGAAGGTGATGGATGGATGGTGCTTTCTCCCAGTGCTCTGGCTTGTGGCCCCGGCTCACAGTGCAGCCTCACAGCCACGGCTTGCGGCCCTGGCTCACAGCCCCTGGTCACAGCCCAGCTCATAGCACCAGCTTGCAGCCCAGGTCACAGTCACAGCCTCTGCGCACGGCCCGGCTCACAGCCGCAACTCACAGCCCCAGCTCTCAGCACAAGTGGTGCAGTTTGAGCCTGCAGACACACGGTGACTACTGGAGACCCCAGAGACCTCCACAGAAAGACACACAAATGGGGCAGAGCAGTGGACACTGAAGACTGCAGGGGCTGGTGAGTTACCTGAGTCATCTGATCTCAGAAGGCTCCCAAGAGAGGGTGGTGTCGGCTAATCGCCATCTTGGAAAGGGGCCAAGCTCGGAACTCAAAAAAGCTGCTAGCAGCTTTTGGTGCTGGGGCAAGGTGGGGCAAGGCGGAGTGGAGTTCAAACTCAAGTTGGCAGGAAGCAAAAGAGCCAAGTTCAAATTGGCAAGGAACTGAGTCCAAGCTGGTGGGAGACACACAGTGTGTCTTCAGCTGAACAAATTGGGTTTCAACCCCACAGCCAGTGATCATGCTGAACTTCAATAGAATGGGTGAAGCATTGCTACTGAACCCAGTTGGGAACACTCACTACCCTACCAAAATCTACTGCTGGGATTAATCAACAAGGACTTGGGTCTATCTACTCTGTCTACCAGTGACAGCAGAGACACGCCTAGAAAATACATTTAGTATTATTATTATTTTTTTAATATTTTTCCCTCTCTGCTCTTCTTTTTCTTGTTTTTTTCTTTCTTGTTTTTATAAGAAAGTGGCTTTCTAGTTTTTTGCTGGGTTTTTTTTTTTTTGTTGTTGTTGTTGTTCTGTCCTTGTTTTTACTTCTTCCTTCTCTCTTCCCCTTCTGTTTTCTTTTCCAGTTCCCCAAATTTTGCATAATTTCTCCCTGGCTTCCAAGCTTGCTTCTCATCTCTTTATCTTCTTCTATTTCTCTATCCTTTCCTCCTAATCTCTTTTGAATTTTCTCCCCTGAGAGTAAAATCACTGTATTGAGGGCATATTTCCTGCATACAAGTTTCTGGTTTATTTTGGATATTGCTATATAACCACAAATCTAGTTCATATGGTTTATGGATCAATAGTTACTACAGTTTGTTATTTTCTAGACTGTGTCTGATGCTATTGTTGTTGCTGATTGTACTACTTTAGCCAAGGTGACAGAATTTTATATTCAGTACTTCCTTACATGCCAAGACTAAGATTGGCAGAGGATCACAAATAACACTATAGGTCATGGTCAAAGAACTATGGACTGGCCAAATAGCATCCTCTCAGCTCCAATAAATTTAAGAAGCAAGATCTTGCAACAGACTCATAACACAAAAACCAGCTACAGCTATCTCTGAGGAAGTAGTCACTTCTGAAAGTTTCTCAAAATTAACAAAAAAAGCTACATGCCACAGGCAATTCATAAGTATCAACCCAGGAACCAAACTAAAGAAGAAAAAATAGAAAATGAGAAAACACACAAATAAGATGCAACCCCAAACCTCCAGCTTACCAAAAGCAAACCCAGGGGGTAATGAAGTGGAACAATCTAAAAGCTTCCCACCCAGACTCTTGGAAGCAGTAACAGCAGAAGTAACAAAGCAGATGAATGAGGCTCTAGAAAACATCAAAACAGAAATCATTTCCAGAATGAAAGACATGATTAGTGACTCTAGAGTAGGTATAGATAAAAAAAATAGAAGAGCTCAGAAAAATGATGGAAACCATAAGTGCCCAACACAGGAAAGAAATGGAATCCATGAAACAGATTCAAACAGATGTCCAAGAGATTAAAAATTCTATTGAAAGTATTGGCAGTAGAATGAAACAATATAAAGAGAGAATCTCAGATCTAGAAGACAAAATTATGATTAGAGATTGAGAAAAGAAAGTTCTTCAAAATGGTAAGGGACTATGAAAAATCAATACGATAGTTGCTAGATGACATGAAGAAAAATAACATAAGATTGATCAGAGTCAATGAAAAAGCAGGAGATAGCACAAATCACATAAGAAACCTGTTCACAGAAATAATGGCAGAAAACTTCCCAAGTATGGAAAATGAATTGGACATACAGATAAGTGAGGTATACAGAACTCCAATTAGCCACGATCAACAAAAATCTACCCCAAGGCATATAATAGTCAAGATTCCAGTAATTCAACACAAAAACAGAATATTGAAAGCTGTTAGAGAAAAGAAACAAATAACCTACAAAGGAAAGCCCATCAGAATCACAGCAGACTTCTCAACACAAACCCTCAAGTCAAAGAGAGCTTGGAGTGAAGTATTTCAAGCCCTAAATGACAGTAACTTTCAGGCCAGATTGATGTAACCTGCAAAACTGTCTTTCAAAATTGATGGAGAAGATACTTCCATGACAAAGAACACCTGAAGAGATTCATGACCACCAAACTAGCACTCCAAAATATTCTGAAGGACATTCTGGAAAGAGAAAATGAGGACTACAACTCCAGGAATCACAACAGAATGAATCTTTCAGGCAAGGCAAGTGATTAAACAGAAGGGAAAACTAGGAAGCCAACAAGAGGCAAATAATATGACAAGAATAAGTCAACATATGTCAGTTATAACTATCAATGTAAATCGTCTCAACTCACCAATCAAAAGCAGCAGACTGGCAGAATAGGTCAAGAAGCAAGACCCAAAAATATGCTGCACACAAGAAACACATTTTATTCAAAAAGAAATTCATAGACGGAAAGTCAAAGCATGGAAAACAATACTTAATGCAACAGGAACCCAGAAAACAACAGTGGTAGCCATTCTATTTGCAGACAGAGTGGATTTCAAGCCAAGACTCATTTAAAAAGACAAAGAAGGTCACTACATCCTTGTAAAGGGAACAATCCAAGAAGAGATGACAATCATAAATATATATGCACCAAATACCAGCACACTTGACTATGTACAACAAATATTGACAGACATGAAAAACCAAATAAGCACCAATACGATTGTAATGGGGGGACACTTCAGTACCCCACTGTCACAAATAGACAGATCAACTAGACAAAAAGTCAACAGGGAATATCAGAACTAAACCAAACTCTTAAACAAATGGACCTAGTAGATGTATACAGAGTATCCCCCCCCACAACATCAGAATACACGTTCTTCTCAGCTGCACATGTGACTTTCTCCAAAACAGACCACATACTAGCTCATAGAACATGCTTAAGTAAATGCAAAGGAATTGAAATTATCCCAAGCATACTATCAGACCATACTGCATTGAAAATGGAAATAAACAGCAAAAGGAACCACAAAAACTTCAATAAACACATGGAAATTAAATAGCACCCTCCTGAACAATCAGTGGCTCAGAGATGAAATTAAAAAAGAAATTAGTTTCCATAACTGAACAATAATGCCGATACAACTTACTGAAATTTGTGGGACACAATGAAAGCAGTTCTATGAGGGAAATTTATAGCATTGAACACCCATATCAGAAAAACAGCACCCTCACATAAACAACCTAATGATGAATCTCAACCTTCTAGAAAAAGAAGAGGAAGTCAAACCCAAAGCTTGCACAAGGGAGACTATTATAAAGATCAGAGCTGAAATTAATGCAACTGAAACCAACAAAGCAATACAAAGAATCAATGAATTGAAGAGTTGGTTCTTTGAAAAATTAAATAAAATTGACAAACTTTTAGCCAACCTTATTAAAAAAAAAGGAAAGAAAAACTCAAATTCATACAATTAGGAATGAAAAGGATGAAATCACAACAGATCCTGCAGAAATCCAGATCATCAATACCTACTTTGAGGACCTGTATTCTAGTAAGATCGAAAATACGGAAGAAATAGACAAATCCCTAGACACATATGAATTACCAAAACTGGATCAAGAAGATATAAAAACTTTAAATAACCCAATATCAGTCCCTGAAATTGAAGAAGTAATTAAAAACTTACCAACAAAGAAAAGCCCAGATCCTGACGGATTCACTGCTGAATTCTACAAGACATTTAGAGATGATTTAATGCCACTAATTCTCAGATTCTCTAACGAAATTGAAACAGAAGCAATACCCCCAAATTCATTCCTGGAAGCAAGCATTACCCTGATACCAAAGCCAGAGGAGGATCCAAAGAAACAAAGAGAACTACAGGCCAATCTCATTAACGAACACAGATGCAAAAATCCTCAAAAAGATACTGGCAAACAGAATTTCAACAAATAATCAAGAAGATTATACACTATGACCAAGTAGGATTCATTCCAGGGATGCAAGGATGGTTCAACATATGCAAATCCATAAATGTGATACACCACATTAACAGAGCCAAGGACAAAAACCATATGATCATCTCAATAGAAGCAGAAAAGGCATTTGACAAGGTCCAACACCCACTCATGATAAAAGCCCTGCAGAAAATTGGAATACACAGTCTTTATCTCAATCTGATAAAAGCCATCTATAACAAACCAACAGCCAACATCGTACTAAATGGTCAAAAACTGAAAGCTTTCACTCTAAAATCTGGAACAAGACAAGGATGTTCCACTCTCACCACTCTTATTCAATATAGTTCTGGAAACATTAGCCAGAGCAATTAGACAAGAGAAAGAAATAAAAGGAATAAGGACAGGGAAAGAAGAAGTTAAATTATCATTATTTGCAGATGGCATGATACTCTATACAGAGGACCCCAAAAACTCCACCAAAAGACTTCTAGATTTAATAACCAAATTCAGAAGTGTAGCTGGACACAAAGTCAACAGTCAGAAATTAACAGCATTCCTGTACATAAACAACAGACTCACCGAGAGAGAAATTAGGAAAACAACACATTTCACAATAGCATCCACAAAAATGAAGTACCTAGGAATCAATCTGACGAAGGAAGTAAAAGATCTATACAACAAAAACTACAGTACTTTGAAAAAGGAGATTGAAGAAGATATCAGAAAATGGAAAGATATCCCTTGCTCCGGGTAGGAAGAACCAATATAGTGAAAATGGCCATACTCCCAAAACTGATATACAGATTTAATGCAATCCCAATTAAATTACTAATAGCATACCACACAGAATTAGAGAAGACAATCCTAAAATTCATTTGGAACCAAAAGAAACTTAGAATAGCAAAAGCAATTCTGGGTAACAAAAGCAAAACAGGGGCCATCACAATCCCTGACCTAAAACAATATTATAAAGTTACTGTAATAAAAACAGCATGGCACTGGCACAAAAACAGACCCCAGGACCAATGGAACAGATTAGAAGATGCAGAAACAGGTCCAAACACTCTGAATCACCTTATCTTTGACAAAGGGGCCAAACAACCTCACTGGAAGAAAGACAGCCTCTTTAATAAATGGTGCTGGGAAAACTGGCTCTCCACATGCCAAAGGTTAAAACTAGACCCGTTATCATTCCCCATGCACTAAGCTAAAATCAGAGTGGATCAAAGATCTAAATATTAAAACAGAAACACTAAATCTATTGGAAGATAGAATAGGTAGAACTCCTGAAGACATAGGTGTAGGCAAGGACTTTATGAACAAATCCCCAGGTGCCCAGGAAATAGCACAGAGAATCAACAACTGGGACCTGATCTTACTAAAAAGCTTTTGCACAGCAAAAGAAACTACCAACAGAGTGAAGAGACAACCCACAGAGTAGGAAAAAATTTTTGCCAGCTATTCCTCTGGCAAAGGACTAACATCCAGAATATATACAGAACTCAAAAAAACTAGACCCCCCAAATTTAAAGACCCAATCCAAAAGTGGGCTGCAGAAATGAATAGACACTTCTCAGATGAAGGAGTAGAAACAGCAGATAGACATATGAAAAAATGTTCAACATCACTGGTCATTCGAGAGATGCAAATCAAAACAACCCTGAGATTCCACCTCACTCCACAAAGAAATGGCTATTATCAACAAATCAGCCAATAACAAATGCTAGAGGGGCTGTAGAGTAAAAGGATCCCTTCTATGCTGTTGGTGTGAATGTAGACTGGTGCAATTGCTATGGAAATCAGTGTGGAAATTCCTCAGGAAACTAGGACTAGATATTCCATTTGACCCAGCTATTCCACTTTTTGATATCTTCCCAAAAGAATTAAAAGCATCATACCACAGCAATATATGCACACCCATGTTTATAGTAGCAGAGTTTGTAATAGCTAAATCTTGGAAACAACCCAAATACCCATTTACAGTGGAGTGGATAAAGAAAATATTTTATTTTATACAATGGAGTACTACTTTGCCATAAAGAATGATAAGCTGGAGATATTCCTAGGTAAATGGATACATCTTGAGACCATACTGTTAAGTGAAATAAATCAAACACTCATGTTTAAATACCGCATAGTTTCTCTGGTGTGAGAAACTGCAAGTGTAAATAAAGACTAAAATGTATTATATTGAGAAAGGGAAGAAAATGTCCAAATGGGAAAGGGAACAAGGGAGGGGGAAAGGAATGGAGGGACAAGAGAAATAAGAAATGGAAGGAAAAAATGGGAACAAAGCTTTTGTAAATGGGGAGGGAGGAGGGGGTGAAGGGAGGAGAGGAGAATCGGAAAAAAAGAAGCAACAAGATATATCATGTACAGGTACAAATCCCTTATGATGAATGTTATCACTATGTACATCTAAAATGTACCATTAAAATAAAAAAAAAATTATTGTTATGGGATATATTTTACATTTTTTTTGATAAATTCAAAAAAGAACCAGAAATATATATATGTATATATATGATTTAGTTATATAAAATAAATATAACTAATAATTAACGTATAAATAAAATATTTAAAAGATGATATGTAAGAAGAAACAGAGGTATAAGGTAATCTTGTAGACCATGATAGTGATTTAAAATGACAAAAATTTAAGTCAATAATCCAAGCTGAAACTATCTCTTTCTTTTAAACTGGCATTTTTAATATTCGACTAGGGTGTCCTTGAGGTTCCTGGGAATGCTTGTCCAGTTATGGTTCCATTTTCCAAATCCTGGAATTACTCCCTGATGAAACAAGGAGTTTTTCACAGTCTGATTCTAGAAGAAAGGATTTTTAAAAATAACTAATCATACCATTCCTACACTTCATAGTTCATAATAGTATCAATGGCATAGATTCCATATAAAACAAAGAAAAACAAAACAAGAATTTTAGCACTTCTAATAGAATTTTTAACTAAACAAAATCTATAGAAAATACAATTTCTACATCTTTTTATGGAGTACAATTATTTCAATGATCATATCTATGAATGATTTATCAATAAAGCCAAATTAAGTTTTAAAAACAAGTATATGGAAAGATACAGATTGCAGCTTTGAATTAATAAAGCATGTATTTTATCTTCCTGTTACTCATACTAAGCACATAAGGAATTATTTGCCCTGTATTAATAGTTTGTTAAGATCATAAACTTTACACTTACTGTGGTAGCTTATATTATCCTTTAAATATGTAATATCTCTTTTTGGAACCTCCCTCATGGGAATCAACTTAGAAGTTGAAACTCTTTTGTCTCATTGATGCTAGAAAGTAGCCTTGTAAACTGCTTGGATCAATGCAATGCGGAGACACAAGGTGTACCGTCTCCTAGAAGCAGCTTCGGAGCCATAGCATGTTTCCTGCACTGTATTTTTTTCTCCTGGGAAACCAACATCTTGTTACCAAGCATGATGCAGACATGCAGTCAGTCTACGTCAGGCAAGTGAGTGAGCAATGTAGTCGAAAGTCACTAAAGATTTTACGGATTTTTGTAAAACAACAACATTTAGTCAGTAATAGTAATATGTTTAAAAATATCTTATTTAATATTTGATTTTATTTTTTTGATTTTACTTTTAAAAACACAGAATAAAATAAAAGCCATATATGTAAACAAAAGAACACAATAATCCTGAGAGAAAAATGGGATATTGATAATTGATTTTTAGATGCAGACACTAAGGTAGTCTTTAATAAAAAAAGAAATTCTATTCGATGCCCATGGATGGCATAAAATATATATATATATTCTTGGGATAGAAACAGATTGAAATTATTTAATGTTCATAAAATAACTATTATATCAATAATACTGAACTTAACATTAATTTAAAGATAATATAGTTAAACTCTTTCAGGCCTCAGAAAATGAATATGGTCCCTATGGTAGCGTCACAGTTTTGTTTTTAGTTTAGTAAATTTATATTACTGTGTGCAAGTGCCAATTTAATTTTTTTTTTAAATATGGAATGCTTCACGAATTTGCGTGTCATCCTTGCGCAGGGGCCATGCTAATCTTCTCTGTATCGTTCCAATTTTAGTATATGTGCTGCCGAAGCGAGCACAGCCAATTTAATTTTTATGCCCAATTCTTCATTGAAAAATTAATGTACTTTTTTTCCTCACTTATCCTACCATTCACTTATTTCTCATTTGAGTATTATGAAGAAAAATTACATATTAGTTTTGTTAACTTTTTTCCCATAAAACTTGAACAATTAAAAGTTTTAAGTAAAAACACACACAATGAGTCTCTGCAGTATTTTAAAGTAGTAATCTAAATAATTCAGGACATACTTATATTTTCTCAGAAACATTGAAATTAACAAATATGAGCTATTTTGAGGTCCAACCAAATGTTCCATAAAGTGAAAATTCCTAAATTAAGGCTTAGAAATATTTTGTAACCAGTTGAGTAATTCAACTCAACAGTGGTAATGCTCAGATTTGAATTCAATTCAGGCTTCTCCTCATGTACCATAAAATAAAAGCTCTAAATACAGCATAATCCTGTTTAGTTATACAGCTCAAAAAAA